>JBBBDQ010002322.1:575000-720000 GCA_037127315.1 Ascarosepion bandense
TACCGGCCATAGTTTTTTAAAAGAAATTATGAATTTCATACAATTTTTAGTATTTATTTCCAAATGAAAATAGAATGGTTCTTTTGTTATTATTACTTTGCAAAATCTTACAAGGCAATGAAGCAAAGATGAACTCGTCGGAATCACCCTAAATTTTCTTCATTCTTTCATTGATGAAACTGCAATGCAGGCAATTATTAAATGTTTATAAATTCATTTGATGCACATGCGTTTGTGCAATATTAACAAAAGAAACATTCTATTTTCATTTACAATCATTCATTTGGCAATAAATACGGAAACAAATAGTATGAAATACATCATTTTTTAAAATACTGGAGTAGCGTAATAATTATTGCCGGTAGTATATATTAACCTATATATATATACTAGCATCATAGCCAGGCGTTCACCATGCAACTCAGAACATTTTTAATTAGATGATTAATGCAGCGTGTTGCGATTTCCAAGCGCTTGTAGTCGCCGCCTCACTTTCAAACTCAGTTATATAAAAAAAAATAATTATATAAAAAAATGTGGTTTAAAAATTGTTCAAAAATTCAATTAAAAAATCTATTTTCTTTTGTTTTGCGTAAACGTGAGTTGATGTTTAGTGTGACATTGTAAACAACATTGCATTTGTTTTTGTTTCAAAATTACGGGGGAAAATATTTACATTTTTTGTTGACTAAATGAATTTCAGAAGTTTTCGAAGAATATTTAAATATGTAGACATTCAATTTTAGAGGAAAAGTTAGATTAATGGTACATGAATTACAGACAGTTGATTTCCTACATGAAATGTTGAGCAAAAAAAAAAAAATGCTTTATTTTGTTTTTAATTTTATCTAAAGTATGAAATATTAAATATGAAAAAAAAAAAGATTTAAATAATTAAATTAACCATTGGAACTTTTTTTTTACATATTTTGTTTTTGTTTGAAAAAACACATTTTAAAAAAAAATATTTCTTTTGTTTCAAAATTACGGGGCAAAATATTCTCATTTTTTGGTTGACCAAATGAATTTTTAAAACGTCGGAATAAAAAATTAAATATAAAGGCTCATTTTTTCTTTACTAAAAAAATATTTTAGTTGCGTTTGACGTGTGTGATTTGATTTCTGTGACGTAATTCAGCAACCACCTTAGATCTTAGATGTTTTACGGAGCAAATGTAAACAATCGGCTCCATTGGTCAAAAAGTGCGAAAGGGAAAATTGCTGAACTTAAACTCAGAAATATGTGCCGACCTGGTTTCCCTGTAGATATGTGTCCCACGAAAGTTCGAATAGCGTTGCTTAAAAAATGTAGGCGTGCATAGATTGCAGTCACACAAAGACTCACAGATTGCCTTATATATATATATATATATATATATATTATCCTACGATTTGGAGTTTTATGCATGAAGTTCCGAGTCGTGCTATAGACGTAGGATAATATGTATATTCATTAATATATACGTTATAGCACTGTTATATTAAATTGAGCACAGTTCTATTAATACCTGCTAAATATTTATATACATCGGTGAGCACCTGCGTGTATACATATATGTATGCTTATTTGCACACACACACACACACATACACACACACACACACACACACACACACACACACACATATATATATATATATGTATGTATATTGAAAAATTAAGTAAAGTTGCTTGACTTTTTTTTCAATAATTTTACTATCTTTTTTAAAATTCTCCGTTTACAAATATATAAAGATATATTCATAAATACGAACCGGAAATCAGAGTAATTATTAGAAATTTTGAAAAAATGAATAAAACATATAATAAACAAGGAAATTTTGGTAATTTTCTATAAAGCGTTCATAAGTGAAAATACTATTGGTACCTAGTGAACTTTTGTTGTGGCATAGAAAACACACACACACACACACATAATAATAATACATATATATATGTATATGCCGTTATCAGCGGATAATATATTTGAGGGGCCTTATCAGGTGGATGACGGAATGAGGGTTGCGAGATGTAAAAGGAGAAAGCATACTAAGAGCCACCAGAGATAGGGATGCGTGGAAAACCATGATCGCCTATGTCCTGAATGAACAGGGTACATCGAAAAATATCAAGGTACCTCCACTAGTTCGATATCTAAGTTTTAAAACGATTTTTAAAAAATTGAAAAACTCTCTTGAAGCTTTCTTTTTAGTTTTAATTGAAAGTTAAATGATAAAATTTACTATTTTCTGTAAGCAAATTATTCTGGTGTATTTTAAATAAAAAAAATTATGTTGATTGGAATCTGAACTTTGTGAGCGTTGTCAGTCAAAACATTAAAAACAGTCATTTTTTTAAAAATATTGACAGGTTTGTAAACAAAAGTTAATTCTCGGTTTTAAAAATCTTGCTAAAATAAAATATACATCTATGACACGTTATTTTAAGAGAATTAGAAATTTTCAAGTTAAATTAATCTGATTTGAAGCAAATATCACCTGTCTATTGTATGAAAATGTTGTAAACAAACATTTCATAATCACGGATGTTTTGTTTTTCTGACATGTTGATGAATAACTGCAGTCATACGTGTTGACAAACGCAGTGTGATTTACCAGAATTCACATAAATTGCTGAAATCTAAGTAAAGGTTTTCCTTTTGATTTGTAACTAGTACTAAAAAAACATATTTTCAACAATTATCTGATATTTATTTGAATTTTAGTTACTTTAGCTTTATGGATGGAGTGAAATGAATGAAGTGAAAACAGCCGAAAAAGCCTACATGAGGGTTTTTCCAGTTTTTCCAGTAGAGTTAACAAACCTCGAAACGCGTTAACCTTTTAATGAAAATGAGGCTTTGAAGAATTTAGAAATATTTTTGAACATTGATAAATAATTATAATGAAAAAAAAATGAAAATGAAAATAATTCTTGCAAAAATTCATTATTTATCATAAAAAAATTTCTTCGGATTACAATGACCTTAATATGTCATTTATGAAAGCAATTACAAGTTCAACTAATTAAATAATGTCATAGTTTTAATGCATTTTTTATTTTAGTATTTGGATCAGATTTTCGGGAAAAGTTGTAACTGATTGAAAAAAAAATAGATGATTTACATTCCCCAAAGAGTCTTGCGTTTAACTAATAAAACAAAATTTCATATGGCATTTAGTTCTTAGAAATTTCAGGAAATTGCGTGGAGAAGCGAACAGACATAAAACGAAATATATTTTTTGCCAAGATTTAAAAAAATAACAATTTAAAAAATAATCTAATTCATTTGTAAATAAGTCCTAAAAGTTTCATTAAAATCATAAGAATTATTTGATTTTACAAGAATTTCCAAATTAATATTTTTTACCGGAAACAAAGGCGTTTTACTATGATTACATTATCCATAGTAAATTCTGGTTACCTGCTGACGAAAATCCAAAAAACCAAAAAACAAAAAAACAAAAAAACAAAAAAACAAAATTTTTAACCAAAAACTCTAAACGCGTTAGAAAAGCTTTTAAAAAAAACAATGAAAAATAAATAAAAACTTTTAAAATCTTTACTCTTAATAATAACATAAACATTTTGACTGGAAAAAAAGACTGTTTTCCATTAATTTCTGGTCCTTTTTTCCTTATTACTGCATTTTTTTTAGCGAATAAGTAGAGGTACCTAGAATCTCTGATATTCAGAACATTTGCAACTGTTCCTGGATACATGCTTGTGGCAAATGGTTAATCTAACCGCACTGAATAAACAGGTCTGTCTGCGTATGGTTTATATATATATAGTCATCCGCAGACAGATCTGTTTCTCTGTATCGCAGCTCATCAGTACGGTTAGACTCCGATTGCTTTTAACCCAGGATTGACACCCGACCGAATTGGAGTCAGTCGGCGATTTTACCTCTGGGCCATGGGCGTTCGGTAGAAGAAGGCATATTTTTTAGCGTGTATATTATCATTATATATGCCCAATAGCCAGAGTGCTCTAATTCATTACTGAATGAGCGATGCGTACATACCAACGTAGCTACAGTTTTTCAATATATATATATGTGTGTGTGTGTGTGTGTGTGTGTGTGAAAGAGAGAGAGAGAGAGAGAGAGAGAGAGAGAGGGGTGATCGAGTGTGCTCCTTATCGTATACATATCGTTTATTGTTATATATATGAATCTATCTATATGCTTGTGTGTGAGTTTTTTTTGTGTTTACAGTTATTTACTAATCTGATAATGAATAGCCCCACTTGTGTAACTCTCAATCTCACTACTCGTGAGTATCTTGTTGACTATTGTGTCGTAGCGAGTAGATGAGGGATAATGTCGATAATTCATTTTTGGTATGAGGGAATATCCAGTGCTTAGAAGATAATGAGCGCTTACTGTGTGAGCCATGACAATCTCCTGAATTTTTGTAATTTATAGCGTGTGTGAACGCATGTCTTTGAGTGGTGGTCTTTTTTTGTGAAGTTACGATTTTTTTAATCATTTCACTCCAAGCAAGGCAGAACTGCCACTGATGTGCAGGGGGTTACAGAATGGATGAGATGAGAAAGAGGAACATGTTACAGGAGAATCAAGAAATGAGTAAGAGCAGGATGAGGATACAGGTGTGAAGCGAACTGCATGGGAGTAGAGTGTAAAGGCATAAGAACATGATATAAGGGTTGTCATGGAAAGGATAAGAGATGACAATTGACTTTGCATTTAAATTCTTGGAGATGGTAGTTTTCAGAGAAGCAAATATACAGAAAGGAATTCCAGAGTGGGGAATTGCGAGCAAAGAAGCTGATAGAGTAGGAGTTGCGGTTACATTTGATTGGTTTCACTGTAAAAGGGTGGGAGCTAGTTGTTAGTCTATTAGCTCGAATAAATCCATGTAGAGGGGGCACCAGGGGGTTACGCTCGTCAGAGCAGAAGCTGGGAAAGTATTTGTAGAAGAGAAACAGGGAAGCCACATTGCGTCGGTTAGAAAGTGATTGGAGTTGAGCTACCAGGTCGAGATCAATTATATTACAGATTCTTCGTTAGACTCCGTCAAGAAACCCGAAATGAATATCAGGTGCACTCGACCAGATATTACAGCAGTATTCAATGAACGATTGGATGGTAGATATATATATTTTTTTTTATCATATCACCCCGAGCAAGGCGATAACGCCACTGATGCGCAGGGGGCTACGTAAGAGTAAACCACATCCTAAACAGGGAACAAGGGATGAACCTCTTCACCTGTTCAATAGACGTGAGTGGTTGTGAACCGGGCGATAGTTTAGTCTATCTACTCCAATTGGAAAAAAAATAAAGAAAAGAGTGAAAAGATTGTAAAAGAGAAAACCGGAAACCGCATCCTATACAGGAAACAAGGCATGAACCTCTTCACCTGTTCAATAGACGTGGGTGACGTGTGAACCGGGCGATAGTTTAGTCTATCTACTCCAATTGGAAAAAAAAATAAAGAAAAGAGTGAAAAGATTGTAAAAGAGAAAACCGGAAACCTCATCCTAAACATAAAACAAGGGATGAGCATCTTCACCTGTTCAATAGATGTGGGTGGAGTGTGAACCGGGCGATAGTTTAGTGTATCTACTCTAATTAAATGTGTAAGATAGATTTAGACGGGAAAAACTTCCTAGCCCTACAAAGGGAACCAACGATGTACGAAGGTGGAATTGAACGCATGTATTTGATTCAGGATCTGTGTGGAGTTTCGTGTGTATGATTAAGTGTATGTGTGTGGGGCGGTTACTGTCCCTGTAAAAAACTGACATCTCTCAGCAACCCACTGACACTGGGTCGTAAGTATCGCACCACAAAATCTCGTCACTAATTGTTCTTTTCCGTCTGAGGTTCGTGACAGTAAATGAACCAGGTTTACCACTTGTTTTTTAAAACGTTTAGACACATCTCATTTTATTCAGTGAACGACGTAGAATTTTAAGCTGCAACATCTTTCTTTTTTCTTTTTTTCTTTCTTCCTTTATTTTTCATTTCCTTCTTTTCTTATTTCTTTTTACTATTCTTTACATTCTTTCTTTCACCTCTATTTTTTTTACTTATTTCTTATCATTTCCTCTTCTTTCATTTCTCTCTACATTTTTTTTCTTTTTTTGATTTTTTGTGCTAATTTTTTCTTCAAAAGTGTTTTCTTTACCTTAACTTTTTTCTTTCTTTTTCTGCTTATGTTTTACGTATTCTTTTGTCTTTCTTTCTTTCTTTCTTTTGTCTTTCTTTCTTTCTTTTTTATCTAACTTTCTTTTCTTTAATGCTTTTTCTTGTTTCTTTCTTTCTCTCTCTCTTTCTTTCTTTGTTCCTTTTCTTTGATGTTTTATTCATTTGTTTCTTTCATTCTTTCTTTGTTTCTTTTTTTATCCTTTACTCTGTTCTTACTTCTTTGATGCTTTATTCTTTCTTTCTTTCTTTCTTTTTTTAATTTTCTTTCTTTCTTTTTTTCTTTGGTGCTTTACTCATTTCCTTCGTTCTTTGATTGTTTGTTTGATTGATTGTTTGATGCTTTTCTCTTTTCATTCTTTCTTTTTTTGATTCGTTACTCCTTTCTTTCTTTCTTTTTTTTAAGCTTTTCTTTATTTCTTTTTCTTTCTTTTTTTTGTTTTACATTAAACAACTGTGTTATATACTGAGCGTCTTCATTTTCACTTTCGACATCTAGTTTTTTATCAATAAAACATGTACAATAGCCTAATGAATGGATACACGTAGCTGTTCAAGTATTTGATATAGTAATTGTGTGTTCTAGTGTGGTCAAGTTGCGTAGCCTCAAAGTCAGCGAAAACGAAACTAGCAAGAAAAAAAAAAAGAAAATATATTCTTAGACATGAACGGCGGAAAAAGGGCAATAGTTCTTCTTTATTTAGTTCGAAATTCATTCGACAGTAACTTGAAGATGACCGGAAAACATAACGGCCGAAACATTGTGATAATAACGACAAAGACAACATTAGTTCAACTTACGCAACAATTATTTTTTACGATAAGGTTCAAACTGTATAAGACCCAGTGTTTACTTGAGTTAGAGTGTCTCATTAAGTCAAATTAGTAGGCATTTTGCACAGATAGGAGGGGGAAGATTACGATTAGCCCTAAACTTGAACAGGTTAATATTGTAGTGATCGGGTAAATATTTTCTTGTGGGGTCGGTTTAACAGAACAGTGATTCGCAAGAAGAATTTATTTGAGTAAAACGAACAATTTTTTTTTTCTTTTTGGAATCGAACGATGAAGATCATGGCAACGAAGGAAATCTCGTTTTGAATATGGTTAAAACGACTTTATTCTTTTCTTAAAATGTGGTGTCCTTTCAGGACGTATGCATTATTACACACCTGAGAATCTTTTTCTTAATTATCTTTGAATTGCTATGATTTTTATAAAACATAGTGTAGAGGTTACCTGTTGCCTTCTCAACAGATTGCAATTCAAAATTGTTCTTAAATACTGAGAGAATATTGGTAGTTTGCGACAATGTGGGTGGCATGGCGAGTTCAAGTCCTGAAGAGTCGGCCTGGCGGACTAAGTAATGTAGTTCTTTCCAGCACTTTTCGTGAAAGTAGTGATATTTGACATATCCTATATAAAAAAAAAGAAGTCTTTCAAAACTCAGTTGATGGCAGGTGGTAATTCATTAAACGTAGCTGCAAGCTGGAACCTGTATTGATTCATTTTTTGAGGCTACAGCTCTTGGGGAATTTATACCGGACAAAGTATTTTCTTGGGATATTCAGCGTGTAAGACACAAAACAAGTAATCAGGTAAGAAACAAAAACAACGTGAGGATAGAAATTCGTTAAGGACATTTTACGTGTCGAATCTTAATAGTCGAATAAAGCAAATAAATAATTATTAAAAACAAATATATTTTTGTGTTCTCTATATTTAGCACGTTCGTTGTGGTGTAATGGATATCAGCTCGGAATGAAAACTGAGAAAACTGAGAAAACTGAGAGAACTGAGTTCGAATTCTAGTTGGATTCGACATATTCACTCACGTGCAAGTATCCATGCTATTGGTTAAAAATAGCAGAATGGTTTGGGTCCTATAGACTTGGTTAAATAATCAGTCTACCACAAAAAGAAATGGTGAACTATTGCAGGAAAATCTTCTGCCTACTTAGTCATGAATCAAAAGAGACATGATCGTCCCAAAACGTGTATGATGTATGGCACTTAACGGACTAACTGACATTTAAATTGCAGTTATTAAACGTAAATAACGATCTCCTTGGTTCTAAAAAGTGATGGACATTCGCTTTCATAAGGTTTTTTTTTTCATTTTTGGAATCGAACGATGAAGATCATGGTAACGAAGGAAATCTTCTTGTTTTGAATATGGTCAGAACGACTTCACTGTTTTCTTCTTAAAATGCAGTGTCCTTTCAGGACGTATGCATTATTACACACCTGAGAATCTTTTTCTTAATTATCTTTGAATTGCTATGATTTTTATAAAAACATAGTGTAGAGGTTACCTGTTGCCTTCTCAACAGATTGCAATTCAAAATTGTCCTTATTTTAGACGATTTACTAATCAAGTTAAAAGAACCCAAATTACTTCGCTTTTGCTCCCTTTTTTAGGTGAAGGGGAAAAAGTTGTCGACAAAAGGTTTCTTCTATATCCTGATGTTGCTGCGGATGATAGACGTAGAGTTTGAAAAGTGAGAGAAATAGGCATAAGAAAATGTTGAGATTATAGAATTATGGATCAAATCTAAATTTTTCTTACTTTCATCACAACACATGCAAAATAAAAACAAACTAACTTAACGGGTTGAAATGAGCTATTTTTATCGTTTTCAAGCACGTTTCCATATATGAGATCTTCCTTCGCCTGGTGTTCTCTTGAGGTCTTTATTATTCCAATTCATCAAAGAGAGGTTTAAAAATATTTGTAAATAATGGGGTAAGTCGTTTTTCAGTCAAGCTGGACTGATCCTTGAAAATCCATAAGCAAAGGACACAGGTGGCATGAACTCCGCAAATATTAATGGCCTAGATATGCTGCCAGGGCAAAGAAACCTTTAAAATTACTTACCGGTTTCAAGAGCCATTGTTGCTTACACAATTGTTACGCATGCTAATAATGGTCATACTCATTTAACAGTTATATATATATATATATATATATATATATATATATATATATATATATTCTAAACATTTAATTTTTAAACGAGTTATTTCGTTACTTTGGTTTCTACAATGAGTGGTGTCTTCAGGCAATTTTTAACAACTGATTTTACCGTTTACCGTTTTTCTTTTTAAGAACGCTTTTGTAACGGTGTTTTATTTGAACGTTCGTGGCAGGGAATTTATGAACGCGCATTGTTTAAATTCAGACGAATTATAACGTTTTCATCCATGGTTGTATGAACCTAATAGGTATTTCTTAGTGTGAATGCATTTTGTCATAATTTATGTTCTTTCATTTAAAAGCTCGTTTTTATTTGGGTATGTCATAATTTCTAATAATTTCTAAACTTCCAAGGTAGCGAAATAACTCGCTTAAAAATGAGAAATATTCAAAAGTACTACAATATAATTGTATAGAACACATTTTAATAAAAATGTGTACCGGTCTAACCCTATTAGGACTAAAAACTAAGTATTATATATATATATATATATATATATATATATATATATATTATCATATATAGAATGATTGATATGTTTGACATATGTTTATTATTATGCAATCATTATTGAATGCATACAAAAAATATTATTACACACACACACATATATATATATGCATACCTACATATGTATGTATATATATATATATATGTTTGTGTTTGTGTGTGTGTGTGTGTGTGTGTGTGTGTGTATGTGCGTGTTAATGTATATTTGGGCAACAACCTTTCTTTTAAAAAAATTTCGTTACATATGCCAGACAAGCAAAAGTTAATTAATTTTTCATTTATTTTTTCCAGTCTCCTTACGTTTTAACCCCTTGAAAATGGCAAGAAATGCCTGAATGTGTTTGGTTAAAGAAAATTAAGGAAAACTTTTGTACTTCCTTACTCCCACCAAACGGCAAAACGTAAGAATGATGGAAAATCTAATTAAAAAATTAAGTAAATTTTCCTTGTCTGCCATATTTAACGATATATATATATATAGTTATCCGCAGACAGATCTGTTTCGCCGTATCACAGCTCATCAGTACGGTTAGACTCCGTACTGTAATATATATATATATATATATATATATATTACAGTATGGTTCATATAGATAGAAGGGAAAAATAATAGTTTACTCTAGTCTTGATAAGGTTAAGATTGTAGTGATCTTAGACATTTGTTCCATAGCGCACTGCTTCACGGGAAGAAGTATATATTTATATATATATATATATTTTTTTTTTCTTTTATTTAGATGGTTAGATATAGGAAATGTCAGAAGGGGGGTGATAGACGGGTAAGGGTACCGAGAATGAGGTTTGGTTAGATGGTGAGAGTGTTTGAGAGAATAGATGCAAGTTAGTGTGTTAGGAGGTGTCTATTGACCTTACATTTAAACTCCTGGAAATTGTAGCTGTCGGAGAAGCAAGCATGTGAAAGGGAATTCCACAGGCGGGAAGCGCGAGATAAGAAGCTGTTGGAGTAGAAATTACGGTATGCTTATGAACAGGCGCATTCCCAGGTCTGTGGCTGTCTCTATGTGTACAGTCGTGCGCATATTTTTGTGTAGGTATGTTTGGTTGGATAGCGTTGGTTGGATATTGGTGCGTATATATATTATTTCTTTTATCATATGTAAATGTCCTTTTCAATGACTGAGTTTGAATCTATCTCGCTATCTCTCTTTTCCCTACTCTCTGTCATAGCGTCTAGACGCCTGTTTTCTCACAATCCTTCTTCCCTTTTTTAACTACCCCTCAACTTTTTTTTCCTATTTCTTTTCTTTTTCTTTCTTTTTAAGTTTAACTTCCGGTGTATGAAAATCTTTTTTGAATTTTTCTATAATATACTGATTGCTGTCGCTGCGAACATATTTCGTAGAAATGATCAAATGACACGTAATATTTGAAGGTTTTATTTGAAAAATAAGAGAGAATATATATATGTATATATATTCTCTCTTATTTTTCAAATAAAACCTTCAAATATTACATGTGTCATTTGATCATTATATATATATATATATATATATATATATTGTCATCCGCAGACAGATCTGTTTCGCCGTATCACAGCTCATCAGTACGGTTAGACTCCGATTGCTTTTTTACCCAGGATTGAAACCCGACCGAAATGGCGTCAGTCGGCGACTCTACCCTTGGGCTATGGGCGTTCGGTGGAAGTAGGCAGACTTTTTAGCGCATATCATTATACGCGTCCAATAGCTAGAGTGCTCTAATTCATTTCATTAAAAGAGCAATGCGTATATATATATATATATATATATATATATGTGTGTGTGTGTGTGTGTGTGTGTGTGTGTATTCGGCACACTGCCTATATCAGAGTTTTCTCGTGGGATAAATTCTGAAAGGTGACTAGTAAACCTAATTACAAGGAGCTTGTTATAAAGCAAGTGATTCTATTGTAGTTGCCTTGTAGTAAAAATTAGGCGTACGTCGCCGAACAGAAGTTATTAATAAAGTTTTGCAGAAAACACTGTACGTGGAATTGCTCTCCCGTTTAATTTATTTTTAATTCCGTGCAGAAATCCTTTTGCCATGAGGTATACATGAAAGTGGATTATCGGTCAAGAAGCTTTGGAAATGACAGATTGCTTCACATCGGTTCTCTGAAGCATGTCACACGTGTTTGCATTATATATGTCTATAGAGTAAAAGACAGAATCGTGATGACGACATTGAGAATATTTTCTTTGTCAATATTGTTTGTATATAGAATATACCTGTTGATTCGTCGAGCGCTCACCAATCGCAAACAGGTTCATGAAAATTACTCACGTCTTGTGTTTACCTGAGAAAAGTTGTTCAACAGAATGATATGGAAATGAAAAAACATCGCAATCATTTATTTACACAGACACACACATTTAATGAGTGTATTGATATTTTATACCAACTCATATAAGGCTGGCCCACTACAAAATCTATAGCTTATCTAGTAAGGAATGAACTTACTAAACATTTGCGTGGAACTCTTAGGTGAGCATTTTCCACATTTAGGTGATCTTTCATGTTCATATTAATCTAATTACATTTATATTCGGTAGATTTGGGCAACAGTTGATATTTTAAACGTATACTTTTAAATACAACAGACATTGTGTCTATTCTATTATCTTTCTTTCTAATGTACGAATATCCTTTATTAAATGTGATTGTCGTGTGGATAAATAGCTCAAAATACAGTTTGTGTAATACAACCTTTCGGCTCACATAATTCAACATCATGAGTGTGAGAAACGAAAAATAAATGTCTTAAGAAGATTGTAATATCATTTTGTAAATGTTCTGTTTTTTTTAAAATTAAAACGAATGTATCTGGATAAAGACAACTGGTAATAACTGTTGTGGATTCTGGTTGAGAAACTACACAAAATAATAAATAACAAAAGCAGAGATAGAGATAGAAAATGTAAGTTATATTGAACAAATATATACAAAATGGAACACGGGTTAGTCAATTCATGAATAGTGGGGATACCTTTAGTAAGAACCAATATATACAGTCTTGTAGTAAAGAAGTATGTCCGCGTAATGAGTCTATATCCAAAACAACTCCAACTTAATATGCACCAACTTACTGACCAACTAAGCGGCTGTACAACTACTCAACTGTCTTTTAAAACTACTCCACCTATTGCCGTTCTCTGTATAGTCAGGATTATATGTACACGTCAGGCGAGTCCATTCTTATGTGCAAAAAGGGGTGAACCCCAACAATAATTTGTTTGGAAAAATAAAAAATCCATTTGTGAATTATAATGTTTTATTATGCACCCAATAATATATAAATAATAGACACAATATAACTTAGATACGTCGGTTCATTCTCGATATTTAACTTTTAAACCGATTTTTTAAAAACGAAAAAGTTTTCTTGAAACTTTTATTTTAGTTTTAATTGAAAGCTAAATGATTAAATTGACTATTTCTTTTAAATAAAATACTCTGGTTTATTTCAAACAGAAGTTATATTGATTGGAATATAAAAGTTTTTTTTTACAATTTTTTTAATTTTGTTGCCATTTTTGAGCGATCGATAATCTGTAAACAAAAGTTAATTCCCTGTTTTGAAAATCTTGCAAAAATAAAATATACATCTGTGACACATTATCTTTGAAAAATTAGCAAATTTTATGTTAAATTAATCTGATTTACACAAGTGTTACTTATTTATAGCGTGAAACCCTTTGACCTGTCCACGTGTAAATCAAGAATTTTTTAACAGATTGTTGATAAAGTGTATGGCGTTTATAAGTAAAAAATTGTACAAATTCTTTTTAGGGCAAGGGAGAAAACTCTGATCTTTTAATTTGCACATAGAAATTATCATACAAAAAAACAAAAAACAAAAAAACTTCAAATGCACAAAAAAAAAATTAATTATTTTAAAAATATGGAGGCAGAACGATTTTTATTAAACTTTTCAATTTTCGATAGGCAATGTAATCATCAATTCTTAACTAAAAAATCTAACCGTAACAGTTCTTTGAAGATTTTAAAAATATTTTTGAAACTATAAATTATTATAATAACAAAAAAAAAAATAAAATAAAATAAAAATAAGAAAATCTTTTAAAATTTCTTTAATAATCGAAACTTTTTATTATTCAGACTATAATATCCTTATTCTTTGTTATTTATTCAAGCAATTAAATGCTTATCAAATTAAATGATTTCAGAGTTTTGATGTTATTTTTTTTAACCTTCGGGGCAGATTGTCGGATACAGAAGCAAATTTTTTTAAAAAATGGATGATTTATATTCCCTAATGAGTCCTGCGTTAACTAACAAAATTATAGACCGCAACACTTAAACATTTATTAAAATTTACGTGGAGGTGTGTAACAGAAGTAAGAAAAAAATATACTTTTTTCTAAATATATATATATATATATATATATATATATATATATATATAAATGAATAAAGAACGAAGAAAATATTAACAACGTTCAAAACATTAATTTAAAACAGTGCTCAATATATATAAGCAAGTTTGTTTTAAAAAAATGATAAAATCTGTCAGTTTAATCTTTTATTGTCTTTTACTATTTTCGGTAAGCTGTTGAGTATTTTTGCTTGAAGTTGTAGATAGACTGTCCGAAGTCCATATTTCGTTATTTTTTCTTTGAATATATTTGACTTTCGCAGTCATTATCAAGAACTGATGTGGTGTCTGTGTTAGAAGTCTTTTGTCAGCATCTTGGTATTCTTTTGTATTTTTATTTGTTTGAAATTGTCTATCGTGTCGTTATGTTTAACGGCGGCTGGAAACATGGCGGCAAAATAAGTATTCCATTTATTTATTCATAAGTTTTTTAAAATGTTTATTTTTATTTTTTTATTATTATAATAATGATAAAATATATCATATGCACTTCGATTCCTTTTCCTGTGGTGAATGATATTTTATTTAATTTGGACTTTTTATTTATTTATTTATTTTGTATAATAATAGCTTCTAGATTTTTTTAGTCCTTCCTTTTATTAAGTGCTGTGCGTTGTGGTACATTGAATATCAGCTCGGAACGAGAAATCGGAGAACCGAGTTCGAATTCCAGTTGAATTCGTTGCATTTTAATTACGTGCGAATACTTTTGGGAAAGGTATGAATCTGATTGGGTTCTATAGCCTTGGTTAGCAACCAGTCTACGGCAAAAAGTAATGGAAATCTACTGCGGGAAAATATTCACCCAATCGATTATCAAGTATGGCAACTGATTGAGATTATTTTTTTGCCATCTGTTTGAATTTGCATTTTGTTAATACTTGTATTTTGGTCGTTTAAGTTGTGGTGGTCGATGGGTGCACGGATTGCATAAGTTTTGACAGGTGACAGGTCAATCTGCGAGATAGTGTTGTGCATGTGTGTCCAATGGAAATTAATAAATTAAATCAATAAATATATAAATCGTTTTTTTTAAATAAACATTTCAGATATATATACTAAAATTAAATATATATTTTTCCTCATGATTCATAATACTAATATATATATATATATATATATATATATATATATATACAAGTTATAATACTAATAAATATAGATGTTTCCTCGCAGTTTAGTACAACCCTGAATTTCATGTACGTGGCAATCGTCAGGCGCACTATACTGAATATATATTCCGAATAGTTCTGTTTATTCAACTTGATTTACAAAACTTGGGTCAACATGCGTTATGTTTTTTCCGCGCCTTCTAGCCGCCTCTTCCGGTCGATATCATCCCTGGCAAATCTATCATGGTAAAACTAGAACTTTGTTCTCTGGCTTCGAAAGAAAACGCCATAACACTTCAGCCACAGAAGCTGTCAATAATTGTACTTGCACGCAATCACATGACATCCTGATCGAAGACATGATCATATTGCTCTTGTTCAAATTGATGATCACGCCACATTATGCCTTGTCCCCCTACCAAAATAAATAAATAAATAAATAATTAAAAAATAACAAAGTTCCACCTAGTATTGAGGCAGTACAAAACACAACAGGGTTCCCAAGTACTTTCAGTCTCCTTCCGGGTTCATCTTCAGGGTTGGGAGTTGTAGTAACAAAAATTAACCGCAAAACTGTGTTGCGAAAAAATACTGTAAATTTTCTTCTTGCTTCAAATATAACACCGAGAAATGAATAATAAAAATCATCTGTCAAAGTTACAGCTCATTTCAATTATAATGCGCGAAAAATTATTACAGCTCATTTCTTACATCTTTCAATTATAATGCGCGAAACATTATTACAGCTCATTTCTTACATCTTTCAATTATAATGCGCGAAACATTATTACAGCTCATTTCTTACATCTTTCAATTATAATGCGCGAAACATTATTACAGCACATTTCTTACATCTTTCAATTATAATGCGCGAAACATTATTACAGCTCATTTCTTACATCTTTCAATTATAATGCGCGAAACATTATTACAGCTCATTTCTTACATCTTTCAATTATATTGCGCGAAAAATTATTACAGCTCATTTCTTACATCTTTCAATTATATTGCGCGAAAAATTATTACAGCTCATTTCTTACATCTTTCAATTATATTGCGCGAAAAATTATTACAGCTCATTTCTTACATCTTTCAATTATATTGCGCGAAAAATTATTCGTGAGTATGAACAGATTTTATTAAAAATAAGCAGACACAATGTTTGCAATATATTTAATCTGACACAAAGAAAATTTGCAATTTGCTGCCTAAATACACACACACATACACACACACACACATATATACGTATTCATATTCCTCGTCAGGTTGATGACAATCAACCTGATAAGGGCGTAGAGCACCAAGGTCTCTACAACAATCGTCAAATATGTATATATAAATATATATATATTTATATATATATATATATATATATATATATATATATATATAGGATGCGGTTTCCGGTTTTCTCTTTTCTCTTTTCCAATCTTCTCACTTTTTTTTTCAATTGGAGTAGATAGACTAAACTATCGCCCGGTTCACACTCCACCCACATCTAATGAACAGGTGAAGAGGCTCATCCCTTGTTTCCTGTTTAGGATGCGGTTTCTGGTTTTCTCTTTTCCAATCTTCTCACTTTTTTCTCAATTGGAGTAGATAGACTAAACCTATCGCCCGGTTCACACTCCACCCTCGTCTATTGAACAGATGAAGAGGCTCATCCTTGTTTCCTGTTTAGGATGCAGTTTCCGGTTTTCTCTTTCCCAATCTTCTCACTTTTTCCGGTTTTCTCTTTTCCAATCTTTTCACTCCTATGTAGTCCTCTGCACATCAGTGGCGTTACCGCCTTGCTCGGGGTGATATGATTAAATATATATATATATATATATATATATATATATATATATATATATATCCATGTCACGTAAAAAAAATGAACTGAATTTAAGGTAACACCTTGACGCTTAATGAATTAATTTATTTGACCGCTACTAAGTAATGAGTTCGATTCTTACTGGGTAATCCATAAATGTGAAGGCTAAGTGAATCTTAGTAAATAGTAAATTAAGTTTGCGTTAATAGAAATAATGTATAGCGAGGTTTGTCTGTCCTCTGAATTAATTCTTCTTGACAGGACTTATGATGTGAAATTTGCCGAAAGTTTTACAAGCAAAGCATATTCTTATTACACATATGAAAACGCATATCACCACCCATTCTATTGACAAAGAAATGCCTTACCGTCAACGAAATTTACGCCAACGTAAACATGGTTTAATAATAGGGTAGCGTTATTTTAACAAGTTTGACACCCTAGACAATTTTGTGTATTGAAGGAGGGTCTTAGTCTTGTAATGAATGAGATTTTGCTTCATTTGAATATCAAACAGAAAACAAATCTGGAAGGCGTATTTTTTATGAGGTCTGCGTCCCAGGGGATTTTGATGTAAAAAAAAAACACATTCAATGAAGAAATTTCAACGCAGGAGGTAAGTTTTAAAAAGATACACTTTAAATTACCTGTTTCAAGTAAATATGCAAAAAGTTTAAACCATGCGTATAAATTTACTTTGATCCTTATATAAAAAGACTTTTGAGTCTTCCACGAGTTTCAGTCAATTGTTTATACCATACTAGCACCAAAAGAAAAAGTCAACATTTCGAACGATGATTAGTATCCTACATCTTACATTGGGAAATGAAGAGAGGAAGAATGTGTTGCACCAAATAGGGGATGCCCGCTGGTACAGGGAATCAGCATTCAAAATCCCTGTTTTGAAATTGCTATCCCTATTTGCGGTCATTTAATTTTTGTTGCAAAAATAAAACCTTGTTATTATACATTGAAATATAAATAATTGTACAATAACAAAATCCAAACAACGTTGAATCTGAATTTGATTTTTAATACTTAATAACTAAATGTTAATTTTTATTTAATTGAATTCGTGACTAAAGTACAAATCTACATATTCATTTTTTATGAATATTAGAAGTCTTTATACCAAAAAATTCAACTTATTTATTGAATGACCCTCGTAGAAGTTTTTATACCGAAAAATTCACCTTATTTATTGAATGACCCTCGTAGAAGTCCTTATACCGAAAAATTCAACTTATATTTTGAATGACCCTCGTAGAAGTCCTTATACCGAAAAATTCAACTTATTTATTGAATGACCCTCGAAGAACTCCTTATACCGAAAAATTCACCTTATTTATTGAATGACCCTCGTAGATGTCCTTATACCGAAAAATTCAACTTATTTATTGAATGACCCTCGTAGAAGTCCTTATACCGAAAAATTCAACTTATATTTTGAATGACCCTCGTAGAAGTGAACCTCGCTGCCGTACTTGAAAGGGACCTCCAATCCGTAGTGACCTGGGGTAGGAAATGGTTGGTAAATTTCAATGCCTCTAAAACAAAGCTGTTATCAACTAATCACCATAGACAATCGCATCTACCTCCCATTAGTATGGGACAGGCTAGCCTCCCAGAGAGTAAAATACTACGCCTCCTTGGCCTTACACTCTCGGCGGACCTCAAATGGAATGACTATATTGAATCCATTGCCAAATCTGCTGCTATGAAAGTGGGCTCCCTGTGCAGGGCCCGGAAATTTTTCCCACCTGAATCTATTCTGCACATATACAAATCTACCATCCGCCCGTGTATTGAATATTGCTGCCATATCTGGTCGGGTGCCCCTGCTGCTCTCCTTGGGCTTCTTGACAAAATACAAAGGAGGATCTGTAACGTGGTTGATACTGACTTGGCAGACCGGCTGCAGCCGCTCTCACACCGGCGTGATGTGGCTTCCCTGTGCCTCTTCTACAAGTACTTTCATGGCTTCTGCTCCGATGAGCTTAGATCACTGGTGCCGCCTAAGCACGAATTTACACGAGATACTAGATTGGCAACTGGGTCCCACCCTTTTACAGTTAAACAAATAAGATGTAACCGTGAATTCTACTCCAACAGCTTCTTTTCTCGCGCTTCCCGCCTGTGGAACTCCCTTCCACAAGTCTGCTTTCCCGACAGTTACAATCTCCAGGTGTTTAAATGTAGGGTCAATAGACACCTCCTATCACACTAACTCCCAACTATTCTCACAACACTCTCATCTACCCAACCCTCATTCTCGGTATCCTTACCCGCCTATCACCCACCCTCTGTCATTTCCTATATTTAATCAGCCTTTCTCCACTCTACGTAGGCCCCCTGCACAGTAGTGGCAGTGACATGCCTTGCTCGGGGTGAAACGCTTATAAAAAGAAAAAAAGAAAAAAGAAGTTCCTTATACTGAAAAATTCACCTTATTTATTGAATAACCCTCGTATTTGAATATATTTCCCCCTGATTCATCCGTTTTTACTTCTAATATATCTGCCTAAATTCCGAAATTTTGCTTTTTATTTATTTTTCCTCAATAAAAGTAGATAGGTTCGTTTATTGTTTGGTTCGTACTCCTCCCCAGACTTTTGAATATAAGTACTGGTTTATCCATTGTTTCCTGTGTAGGATTGGGTTTCCAGTTCCTTCTGAAAAGTTTTTCATTTTTTTTTTTACTCTCGGATGATCCTTGCATATTAGTGACATTATCGTCTTCCTTAGGGTGATTGATTGAAAACATCAATAAGTAAAACACTCTTTCGTTTCCCTCAAAAAATAAATGAAAAACATTATTCAATTTTTTTACAAATAACTATTCTAATAGATGAGCTTTGCGGCGTAGAAAAATATGGCAAGTTTTTTAGAATAGATTTTTACATGTTTGGTCGTCCGTAACGAAAATCTCCAATCGTTTATAAAAATTGGACTATTAAAAATTTCGTTGTATAAAGTTAATATTTTCTCTATAATAATGGGCATAATGAGTATAATATTTATTTTTATGAATAACTTTAATTCTTTCTATTTTTAAAAGTAATTTTAATTTTAATTTTTCCCGTCCTTCATAAGTAAACAAAATATTGTAGTGCGAAATTAATGAATTATTAAAAAATTTGACAGATAAAATTAAAGTCATAATTAAATTCAATAAATTCAACTTAATATTTTAACAGTTTTTAAAATTATACCGTAAAAGACTAGTATTTTATTAATATTCAAGACAATTAATCTTTAATGTAGATGGTTTTAAGGCTGCCTTAACCTGCGTTGATATGTCTTTAAAATTCTCATTTGCTTCCCATCCTTATTTCATTTTCCGAACACTTCTTCTTCTTCTTCTTCTATGTGCCCTGTCCCTTCAGGACGTAGGCGATCATGGATCTCCACGTCTCTCTATCCCTTGTGGCTCTTAGTATGTTTGCTCCTGTTGCTCCTGGCAACCCCCGTTCCGTCATCCACCTGATCAGACTCTGCAGATATGTTATCCGCTGCCTTCCTCTGTCTCTCCTTCCTTCTATCTGTCCAGTCAGTATCAGGTTCTCCAGGCTCTCCTTCCTCATTGCGTGTCCCAGGAACTTCAGTTGTCTCTTCCTGATGCTCAGCATCAATTTCCTTTTTGTTGCCATTCTTTCTAACACTTCGTCGTTGCTTGTATGCTCAGTCCACGATATCCGTAGCACCCTTCTGTAGAACCACATTTCGGCCGCTTCCAGTTTTGTCCTCATTTTCGATGATATTGTCCAGCATTCACAGCCGTACTGAAGAACTGACATCACGTAGCAGTCTAGCACTCTTTTCTTCGTTTCTATTGAGATCTTCCTGTGTGTTAGTATTTTGCTCATCTTCTGGAACGCGTCCTTTGCCATGCCAATTCGCCTTCGGATCTCCGTGTCGCACTTTCCATCTCCTGTTAGAACACTTCCTAGGTACTTAAATTCTTGTACTTGTTTGATTCTGTTATCCCCCACCTGTATTTGGCATTTTGGGTTGTATCTTTTGCTGATGACCATGCATTCAGTTCCGAACACTACAACTTATAAATCTGAATCAAAAACTAATACTTTCTGGAGTTTCCTAATCCTAACATTATCCACTAAAAGAGGACAAATTCCCATATTCATACAAAAAGGAGTTGTACAATAGACACTGAGATCAGAAATCAATATTTTAGAACGTTCGTCCAGTCTGTTTCACTGAAACCATTCCAATTTTTTAATTAATATTTGGAAAATTTGAAGTGTGAATGTTAGCATTTTGTTATATATATATATGCAGCGTGTCCATGAAGTTTGTGTGCACTTTAAAAAAATTTATAACTTCATTTATATTTGTGATAGAAATAAACTGTAAAAAAATGTTATAAAGTTTAATGTACCTAGTTTTGTGTATACTTATTGAATAATTCTTAACCACAAAATTTGCAACAATTTTTAGATAAGTAAAAAAAATTTTTTTCAGAATCAATTTGATCCATGGCTTCAACTGACATGTGAAATCAATTGTGTATGCAACCAAACTTAGATCATTAGAAGACTTGAAAGCTAAAGTAACTAATGTTATTTCAGACATTACTGTAAAGAGTTGGCAAATGTTTTCCGTAAACTGCAAAATCGTATTTCCATTTGTATTTCTAATGATGGAGGACATGTGAAAACTTAAATAAAATTTCAATAAAATCTCAAAAATATAGATATACTTCTTTCTAATCCTTTTTACAAATTATTTTTATCGAAAATACAAATGAAGTTATAAATTTTTCTAAAAGTGCACACGAACTTTATGGACGCTGTGTATATATATATATATATATATATATATATATATAATAATAATATTTTCTATTTCTGAAAAAAAGAGTTTCAGCACTAGTATCATAGAAGGTGTAGCAATTTTGGAAAATTGTTCACGTCAAAAAAGTACATGGTAAAAAGAAAACAAATAATCCATTGAAAAATGAGATATCAGCTTTACATGATGAACATTTGACGTTTCTTTCTCATTTTGAAAATATGGCAAAAAAATAGAGGCAAAGTAAATGAAAATTGTTAACTTATTGAACAAACATGCAATTGTTTAACTGATGTTTGTAGATATCTGCTAAGCACTTTTGTTATGCTTGGTAAATTTCTCACATCTAAACTTATTTATAAGTGGAACTTTGTCTCTGTGTGTATGTCTGTGTATGTGAGTGTGTCTATGTGTGTCCGTTACCTATAGATTCCGAAACGGCTGAACCGATTTTCTGGAAAATTTACACAGTTGTACTATAAGCGTCTGCAAGTGTTCTTAGCTAGGTTTTGTGTCGAGGTACCTCCGATAAATATCGATAATCGAAAAAATTAGGTTATAGAAGGAGTGGTCCGATTTTAATCAAATTTGATACACTCATAGACAAAGACATAAGAAACGATATTCAGAAGTTTCAAGGTTAAAGTTCTTACAATAGTGCAGAACATCGAATATATATATATATATATATATATATATATATATATATATATATATATATATATATAAAAGGCAAGATGTTTGCGTGTGTATCTGTTTATCTGTCTGTATGTCTGTATTTTTTCAGCCTTTTATTTTAGTTTTTGCTTCGGGTTTGGCTCTAAGTAGTTATAATTGTAGTTCTTAGTCTCAGCCATGATACCATTTATTCAGAGAACTTATTTAGCCTTCAAAATTCAGTTTACGACAAAAAACCATTTGATATCGATATCAGGAAATCAAAATTTGACTTACATCCATTCATTTTTCTTTCAGTCTACGGTTTCGTTTTAACTGGAAATAACTATTGCTTTTTAGTCTTTCGTGCCAACGTCCGAAGAGTCAGACCATGGATTAGTTTTAAAGCTTTCATTATACCCGAGCAACGCCGGGCTATATATTATTTAAAAAATTCAATTTGGAAAATTAGTTCTTTCGGACTTCTTGCATTTAATATAACAGTTCAATGTGTCTTTCTGGAAGAAGAGGGCGAATGAAACTGTGGCGTGCCCTACGTCCGGGTTGGTGTGGAGTGAAAAAGAAGAAAAGAAAATTGGCCGCAAAGGCGAGTCAGTTTGAAGTTTCTTCCTTACATTGTGAGATGCTATCAGTTACCGCTTCCATCTGACTGAATGTAACCGGCCAGGGACCATCCTTAAATATTGAAATCTGATAACGTGATATGCTCCGCGTACCATCTTTTTCTTTAGCTGTGACAAAAAAACATTTCGCTGACGTTATTTGAATTTTTCGATTTGTCATCCAATCAGGATCCAGAGTTTCGCTTTTCAAATGATTTGTGAAAACGAAAAGCTTTTAGCCCGTTTGAATCCTTTTTTGCAGGTGTGCAATTTTACTTTGGGTTTTCCCCAAATGCTTTTAGCCCGATTTTGTGGGTGTGAAATTTATTTTGTGTTTTTTTTTTTAGTTGGTTGATGGATGATATAGAATTTGTATCGTATAATTGTCAAGTCACTTTTTAAAAAATATTGTTTCATTCTAATAAGGCAATTCAAAGATCAGCAGTAAAAGTTTTGAAATTATCTTAAATTTGTATTTATAAGTTAGCAAAATTTATAGAGTTTGCATAATCAATAATGATATTTTTTTCATTTGGTAAAGCATATTTAGGAAGCTACATTAAAAAATGACGTATTTATCGAATCAGAGATACGTTTTACCGGGTAATTAATATTTCTAATTTTCCATTTTTTTTTTACATATAATGAATTGATTAACTCACCAAATTATTCTGTTAATTTTGTGTTCCTGTTAATGTAAATTGTTTTCATTATTATTAAAACTATGAGTTTTATTAATATCAGTTATCATAGTGAAAAAAGTGTTTCTTTCATCTCTGTGAAATAGAAAAGGACACTTGTTTGTAGGTATAGCAAAAAATCACAGAATAAATTTTACAAAAATTATTGTTTATCTGAGATTAATTATGCTTTTGATCAAGTATTTGCCGACTCGTTTAGAATATTGAACTTGCATTCCGATTATATTATACAACTATTTTCTATGCGTTTATTCAATTAGTATAAACAAAAAGAAACCATGCTTCTGTCGCGTATCGCATAAAATGTTCCTAATTGATGACTAACCTTATTTTTATCGATAATTTACCCTTCTCTAAATCTTGAAATTGTTCGTAACTGAATAAAACAAGAACTTTGCATAGTATCCCCACATTTATCAAGCTCTGTTGACTCAAATTAGAATAGAAACAAAATAATACAATTTTCGGCAAAGTTTAACAAAACTATCCCCACTAAAAAACAAAAAAGACAAAAAAAAAAACACGGTGTATCGAAAAGACTGTCTATTTTTTGGCAATTTTATTTGTCTTAAAAACTTTTTTTTAGAATTTTAACAACGCCAGAAGACATTAAACTGAATTTATAGACTTTATATTTTTCTCGAGAATTAACAATAAAATAGTAAACTGAAATAGAAACTTAACTAATACTTAACATCAGAAAGAGACAGTTAAGGTTTCTTGGTTTTATAATGAAGAAAGAGGGTTTGGAAAATCTGACACTCACGAGTCACAGAGAGTTTAAGAAGAAAACAAAGCATAACATACGTAGTGAGCTTGAGTAAATGGATAGCAAAACAGGGTTAAGAAGAAAAAACAGAAAAAAAAATTTATTAAGATTTAAGCGGGACACGAAGTTGTGGAGAGCCATGATCGCATTCGTCCTGAATAAACTAACACATAAGAATTTACAGTAATCATTTTATACTTATAAGATTATGAAAATTTGTAAGCTACTTCTTCTTCTTCTATGTGCCCTGTCCCTTCAGGACGTAGGCGATCATGGATCTCCACGTCTCCCTATCCCTTGTGGCTCTTAGTATGTTTGCTCCTGTTGCTCCTGGCAACCCCCGTTCCGTCATCCACCTGATCAGGCCCTGCAAATATGTTATCCGCTGCCTTCCTCTGTCTCTCCTTCCTTCTATCTGACCAGTCAGTATCAGGTTCTCCAGGCTTTCCTTCCTCATTGCATGTCCCAGGAACTTCAGTTGTCTCTTCCTGATGCTCAGCATCAATTTCCTTTTTGTTGCCATTCTTTCTAACACTTCGTCGTTGCTTGTATGCTCAGTCCACGATATCCGTAGCATCCTTCTGTAGAACCACATTTCGGCCGCTTCCAGTTTTGTCCTCATTTTCGATGATATTGTCCAGCATTCACAGCCGTACTGAAGAACTGACATCACGTAGCAGTCTAGCACTCTTTTCTTCGTTTCTATTGAGATCTTCCTGTGTGTTAGTATTTTGCTCATCTTCTGGAACGTGTCCTTTGCCATGCCAATTCGCCTTCGGATCTCCGTGTCGCACTTTCCATCTCCTGTTAGGACACTTCCTAGGTACTTAAATTCTTGGACTTGTTTGATTCTGTTATCCCCCACCTGTATTTGGCATTTTGGGTTGTATCTTTTGCTGATGACCATGCACTCAGTTTTCTTAAAGTTTATTTGTAGTCCCATCTTGTCACTCTCCACTGCTACTTTCTGTATGAGATCTTGCAGTTTCCTTTCCGTGTCCGCAAATAAAAATAACTATGAAAACATTGTTTTTTTTTATTCTTATGTTTATAACAAAGTCTATGGGACTGTGGTAGCGCCACTCCATTGCAGAAGAGGGGTGGAACAGGTGCTCGTCATCGGGGCCAGCTCAACCGGCGGTTGAGGGGACTGGGGAATTTTTGTCCCTCTGCCTGTTCGTACACGGTCGGGTCCACACCTTAAAAAAGACCTTGTGTCACATCTCGCTCCAGTAGGGGTACAGGATAGATATCTATAACAAAGTCTATGAATTCAAAAACTAGTAGATTTAAATCAACACCTAACGATAATTCTAAATATTGAAAAAATGCATTTACCGGACATTATGCATTTTCTTTCAGATTATTCTATATCGGAAATTATGTCTTGTTTTAATTTTCCCACGTGAGTTTTGTAAGTAGGAGATTCATATTGCAATTTTTCTAATCCATCTTGCACATTTATAAATCTTTTAATCGTCCGTACATTGAATTTTGAACGTGAACAGGCCTGCTCCTGTCAAAGTGAATGGAGAAGATCTCCGTCGTACAGACAAGTTCACTTACCTGGGCAGTATCATCAGACCCGAGGGTGGCACGAAAGAGGATATTCAAAGCAGTCTGGGCAAGGCCAGGAGTGTGTTTAAGGAAATGAACAACATCTAGAGATCAACACAGTAGAGCACCAACATCAAACTCAAGCTATACCAGAACGGTGTTGTATCTACTCTCCTCTCCGAATCTGAGTGCTGGAGAATGACTAAGGCGGATCTGGCCAAACCTCGATCTTTTTACACCATATGCCTCCAACGGATACTGATAATATTTTGGCCAGAGAAGATCTCCAGTGAAGACCTGTTGAAGAAATGCAAGCGACAGAACATGGGCACCATCATTACAAGAAGGCGGTGAAGATAGATTGGCATCAAAGTATCAACTTTTTACCGTTGAACTAGTTAATTATAACCACCTCTTCTACTCTAACAGTTTCCTTTGCCGCACTTCCCGTTTGTGGAACTCACTTCCATTCGCTTGCTTCCTTGACAGCTACAATCTCAAAAAGTTTAAATGCAATTCCCATATTTTATCTATTTGATTCGAATCCATTTCTTATCTTTTCTTCGACATCCCCTGTATCTTTTTTTTTTCTCGCACTGTAAGCCCTGCGCCCTAGTGGGATTTCTACCTTGTTTGGGGTGAAATGATTATGCAAAAGAAATGAACAATTAGTCGTATTTGAATTTACTTGTTCTAGACATTTTTTTATCAATTTATGAATAAAAAAATTGTTTGCCTAGTTATTTATTAATAATATGATAGATAATAAATATTGCATTGTCATTGGTCTCAATTCTGTACATATTTCCCTATAGCATGGATAATATATGTGTATGTGTGTGTATATGCACCTGTGGTTTGTATATGAATACTACCGTAATTAGACATGTATATGTGTTGATGCGCGCGCGCGCGCGCGCGTGTGTGTGTGTGTGTGTGTGTGTGTGTGTGTTTGAAGTGTAAAAAGCCATGCGTCATATTCCAGCTATTTTTTCGAGGGGAGGGATCTTAAAAATAGTTTCGTGATAAGAAGTATCAGCGACCTCTGAATTTGAACCTGCGACGTCTGGGCACCCACTCTGTCGTTCCAAACCCGGCCAAGTCTCCAAATCGTTTGTCTTTTCATACAATTGCCCTTCTTTCATTGACTGCGTCTTGTTATTTTAGATTTTTTTTTTTTGAGGGTGGGGTGGAATCGCTCAGAAAGGACGATGTTAACGGAAAATCATACCATTTTTTTCTTAGCCCCTGTCCCCACTATTAAATGCCAAACACCTATGATGTTATCAGCTGCAATAAATCAATCAAATTAAGTTCAAAATATACATATATCAAATAACATGGTCTACAAGTCGTAAAATCCCTCGTACACAATAGTATATTAAAAAAGAAGACAGTGGATGATAATGTGAATGCATTTTTCAAACGGTCAAGTTACTCACTAGTATCCATTGACGTGACAGCAGTTCATCATGAGTCACTTGCTTCCTTTTTTTTGTAGATATAATCGTGCTCCTATTTACAAATGTTTAAGTTATGAACATTCAGCGATAGGAACACGTGTAAAATATTCTGGTGTTATTTCTGTAATGGGAATTTAGTCTTTAACAGTAGCGACAAATAAGCAAAAGGACTAAGTTAATGCTATATCTATATATTGGTGTCTTGGTATAAATATTAAGTAAAATGAAAAAGGCAGTCGGTTGCTGAAACTTTCTGAAGAGTGGACTAAGCAATTACAAAAAAAATTTGTCTACGAATCTCTAGAATCATGCAGCTGAATAAAACATCAATCAGCTAAGTGAGAAATTCTGTTTTTATTAGTCGTATATATATATTCGTCATTCACATACAAACCTGTTTTGCTGTATCACAGCTCATCAGTGTGGCTAGACATCCACTTGCTTCTGGCCGGGATCGAAACTCGACCAATTCGGTGTCAATCGGAGTCGCTAACCCCTAAGCCATAGGCATATGGAATCAGGGAAGGGAAATTACAGCGTGTTGTATAGATAAGCGGTATAAACACACGCCCGTCACCGAAAGAACTCAAGGGGTACCAAGTCATTCTTTTATGATTGAAACCCAGGCAAAGCGGGAATGCTACTAGTAGGCGGGTGGTGGGGAGCCATAGGAATTTATAGTGAAAGAAAAGACTTAGAATAGAGAGGATTGAGGGAAGGACAAACGATGAACGGGATTCAAGAAGACAGAAGATGGCGATTGATGTTGCATTTAAATGTTTATTGATTGCAATTATTAGAGAAGCAAGTAAATGGAAGAGGGTTCCACTGGTAGGAAGTTCGAGAAAAGAAACTTTTGGAGTAGAAGTGGCGGTTGCATTTAGGTATTTCAGCAGTTAAAGAGTGGGACCTAATTGCTAATCTAGTAGCACGCTTAAATTAATGTATTTTTGGCATGAGGGAAAAACGATTGTCAGTGCAGTTGCCACGAAAATATTTGTGGAAAAAACAGAGCGAAGTCACGTCACGTCGGTGAAGAAGTGACTGTAGTTAATTTTCCTGGTCAAGATAGGTTATATTCGTTGTTTGGATTTTGTCAAGAATCTATCGACGCATAGCAAGATAATCCGGTGGAGTTCAACCCTATCCAAACTGGGTTGGAATTCAGTTTTTTCTTTCTTTTATAGGGCCCAATCTGTCCTGCTATTTACCTTTGTTTGGGGAAGGAAATGTATATCTGGGGTCAGTCAGTTAAGTGTCATATGTGATACACGCTTTGGGCGATCATGTCTCGAAAGAAACATGTCTGACTGGGCAGAAGATTATCCCTCAGTAGGTTGCCATTGCTTTCTGCGGTATACTGGTTGCCGACCAAGGCTGTAGAACCCAATCTATCCTATTATTTAACCCATAACTGGAGGAAAGAGACGGGTTAATACCTTTCCCAAGAGTATTTGTGCGTAAGTGAATGCAAGATGTTCAACTGGAATTCGAACTCGGCTCCCCAATATTTCGTTCCGAGTTGATATCCACTGCATCACAACGCATATCCGGGGTAAGTGAATATAATGAAATTGACTGGAATTCGAACTTGACTGTCCGATTCCTCAACCCGAACTGCTATCCATTGCTCTACCGTAACTCAGTATAAAATGGGCTAGGCTAAAATATGTTCATAATACACTCCAACTTCCCTCGCCAAATGAAATAAGAGGCAAATGATTGCATCCTCATAAAGCAATTAGGGATATTATGGTTTATGCAGTGTTACACATTTGGAGGGAATTTTCTTGTGTGAATTTTACTGTCGTTAATTCTATTCTGATTTCTTGATTTGTACAAGAGTGAACCAAACTATTTAGTCGAAATGTTTGAAGAGCGTTCATTTTTAGCATTGACCACCCTTCTTCTATGTTGACCAAGCCACAATTCAAATCATTATGCGCAAATGTAATGTGATCGATCCCGACTTGGCAGCCCAGATACAGTCACTTTCTCACCGGCGCAATGTGGCTTCTCTGTGTTTCTTCTACAAATACTTTCACGGTTTCTGCTCCGATGAACTTAGCTCACTAGTGCCCTCTATATATGAATTTACTCGAGCAACAAGATTAGCAACTAGGTCCCATTCTTTACTGTGAAACCAATAAAAATCTAAACGCAAATTCTACTCCAGCAGCTTTTTTTCTCGCACTTCCCACCTGTGGAATTCACTTCCGTTTACTTGCTTCCCCGACAGCTACAATCTCCAAGGATATAAATGTAAAGTCAATAGTCATCTCCTATCTCACTAATCTGCATCCTCTCTCTCTCATGCTATTTTTTGCGTCCACTCCATTCTCATCAGTATTCTCATATTTCTGTTGCCCACTTCCTGACATTCTCTGTAACCTGTCACTCTTTCTCATAGCTTTCCTCCTATGTAACCCCCTGCAAAACAGTGGCAGAAAAATGCTTTGCTTGGAGCAATATGATTATAAATAAAATGAAAAAAAAAATAATGGGTATCCTTTGGAGCACACCGTTTACTTTCCATTTTCGAAATATAGATACATGATTACTGTTGAATAAATTTATCAGTAATTATTAACACTTTGTAGACTGGGGGTATCACATACCATTGAACTTAAGAAAAACAGTGGTTCATTCGAATAGTAAAAGTCGGCATAAACTGGCTGAGACTGGTATTTGTTTAGACTAGGCATAACGTAGGTTAATTGTTATTCTGACATAGGCAAAAATCTGGCTGGATATAAAGATAGAAAGGGATGTAAGACAAGGATGGGTCTTCTCACCAGATCTAATCAAACTATACAGCGTGACAATTTTAAAAGCTGTAGAAGTCCTGTCAGGTTTCGTCAGTATCGAGCGCAATCTGAACAATATACGATATGCAGATGATACAGTGCTGATAGCAGACACGAAATGGAAACTACAATATCTCCTGAAGAAGGTAGTTAAAGAAAGCAGAAAGAAAGGAATACATATAAACTAGAAGAAAACTGAATGTATGGTCATCAGTAAAAAGAGGAGCCCAAAATGCCAACTAGACGCCGCAGTTACTAAAATCAAGTAGGAACAGAAATGAAAATCATTTGGATTTTTTCTAACAGAGGAAGAAAAGTGCAACACTGAGATCCAAAGGCATATTTTTATGGCCAAGGATGCATTCCAGAAGGAGAGTAGAGTATTTAGAAAGAGGAAAAGTTCGCTGGATGCAGACAAGAAAGTACAGAATTCTTACGTGGCGTTTGTACATCAATATGGCAGCGAAGGATAGACAATTTCATCAAAGCTGACGGAATGACTTGAAACGACAGAAATGTGGTTCTACAGAAGGATGCTGAGGATACCATGAACAAAACTTGTGAGCAATGACGAGGTTTTGGAAAGGATGGAAACGAAAAGAAGGCTGATACTTAACTCCAGGAAAAGACAGCTAAAGTATTGAACATATAATGAGCAAACAGGGCTTTGATAATCTGATATTTGACATACTTGTCATAGACTTGAGTAGGTGAATGACTAGGCGAGGTTTGGGAAGGGTAACAGGAAAAAGGGTGTTAAGAGCTACAAGGGATAGGCAGATGTTAAAGACCATGATCGCCTACGTCCTGGAAAGACACGGCACATACAGTAATAAGAAAATAAGACACTGCCACTTGGTGTCATTAAAAGTTACGTATCATGCAGAGGAAGCCATCCAGAGTATTCTATTTACATATATTTATGATCACGTACTTTCAAACAATTATCTTTTAAGAAATATATCCTTTTAGAAGTTGAGATTTTCCTTTGTTTTACTCCATTTACAACACTTCTCGGATAAAAAGGTATCTTCTTTTTCTTCTTCTGTGTGCCTTGTCCTTTCAGGACGTAAGCAATCATGGCCTTCCACGTCTCCCTATCCCTGGGGGCTCTTAGCACACTTTCTCCTGTAACACCACGCAACACCGTTCTGTCATCCACCTGCTCAGGCCTTTCAAATATGTTATCCGCTGCTTTCCTCTGTCTCTTTTCTCCTCTATCTGGCCTTTTAGTATCACGTTCTCCAAGCCGTCCGTCCTCATTACACGTTCCAAGAACTTTAGCTGTCTCTTCCTGATGCTCAATATTAATTTCCATTTCGTTTTCATTCTTTCTATCACCTCATCATTGCTCGGTCCATGATATCCGCATCAACATTCTGTAGAACCACATTTCAGTTGCTTTAAGTTTTTCGTTCATCTGTTATGATATTGTCCGATATTCACTGCCGTATTGAAGGACTAACATCACATACCCTCGTCTTTGTTTCTAGTGAAAGTTTCCGGTGTCTTAGTACTTTACTCAGCTTCTGGAACGCGTCCTTCGGCATGCCAATTCGCCTTCGGATGTCTGTTTCGCACTTTCCGTCTTCTTTTAGAACACTTCCCAGATATTTAAATTTTTATACTTACTTTGTTTTAGTATCCCCCACCTGTATTTGGCATTTTGGGTTGATGTGCGTTGTGGTGCAGTGGATATCGGCTCGGAACGAGAAATCGGGGAGCCGAGTTCGAATTCCAACTGAATTCAATGCATTCACTTACACACAAATCCCCTTGGGAAAGGTATTAATTCGTCTGTTACCCCCAGTTATAGGTTAAATAACAGGACAGATGGAGTTCTATAATCTTGGTTTGCAGCCAGTCTACTACAGAAAGTAATGGCAACCTACTGCGAGATAAACTTCTGCCCAGTTAGTCATGTATCGAAAGAGACATGATCGATCAAACGTGTATCACGTATAGCACTTAACTGACTGATTGACTTTTAGCTGATGACTATGCATTCGGTTTCCTTGCAGTTTATTTGTAGTCTTTTTTGGCCACTCTCTTCGGCTACCTTCTGTAGGAGATCTTGTGGTTTACTTTCCGTGTCTGCAATCAGCACTGTATCATCTGTGTGCCTTATATTGTTCAAATTGTGGCCTCCGATGACAAATACTGGCATAACATTTAAGGTCCTCAAAATAGTCTCATTGGTATTAATTTCAACCTACTTTTGAATTAATTTTGTTTTTATTAATGATGAAATATTATGTAGATTATTTACATCATTCGGACTATGGTCCTCATCTTTGTTGCCATTTGTACGACTTTTTGACCGTTGTAATCTCCGGACTTCTTCAGTTGCTAGATATTTCGAACTGAACCCTTTATTACAATTACTGGGGTATATCATCCTCATTCCTTGTGTAAAGCCTTGATTGAAAGTCATGAGTTATCTCCCTCTAACCCTGCAAGTTACTTGTTCACCACTGCTGTAGCCTGGTATTGAATTAAAAACTCTAAGAGACAAGTCGGGAACTAACCAACGTCTATATCCACTGGGTCATGTGTCTTTAAGGAAGAAGGTCAGAGTGTACTCCGGCCGAAACGTCGTACAAATAGTAACAAAGACGAAGACAATAGTCCGAATAAAGTAAATACTGTGAATACTACCTCATTTCAGAAATTTAGACAATTACTGAAATGTTATCTGTATATTATCTTATATTCGAGTTTATAAGATACAAATCCTATATAATCCATCAACCAATTAAAACACACAAAATAAATTGCTTATCCGCAAAAACGGATCCAAACGGCTAAAAGCATTTGGAAAAAACCCAAAGTAAAATTGCGCACCCGCCAAAAAGGGATCGAAACGACCTTGGAAAAACCCAACGAAGAAAGATTCACAAGTTAGTGCTAAAATACAAATTCTGAGTCCTGATTGGATTAAAAACATCAAATTCTACTCAGAAACAATTACCAAAAATAGCAAACGCAGTTCGTAAATTTGTAATGTGGTTCTATGAGGTCACACCGCGTGAGAGCTCGAAATGATAACAGAACCATATATTTAAATGCAATGTAATGTGTTATGACCAGATTTAAACATGATTTCATTAAGTGTGGGTTGTTTGGATTTAATGTAGATGGCCTCCAATAATAGCAAAGTTTTATGTCAACACAAGATAAAATCGTCGCTGATGGTAGATGTTTTTATGTTAACGTCCTTGTAACCTCTCTGAAGATGCCTCATGTGAGCCGAAAGCTTAGAACCAACTTAATAAAGAATTATCCAAATGTTGGAGAATTTTTGCTTTTTATTTTCACCAGAAATTAAACCAAAATACAATGTTTAGAACGGCTCAGGATTAAACTTAATAGACATTCATTGTCTGTTATATTTAACAGTATATGTTTAGAAAAGAATATATATATATATATATATGTGTGTGTGTGTGTGTGTGTGTGTGTGTGTATGTGTGTGTGTAAAAAATTAAATATAGATAAATGCATCGGCAAAATCAACATTAAGAAAAGAAATTGCAAGACGAAAATATTTTAATATTTTCGGCGTGGTTCTTTCTTTAAGAAACTTTATCAAGGAAAATACTGAATTATATATGCACAGAAAAAGTAACATTAAGAAAAATTAACGTTTAAATTTGAATTAAAGAACGTTCTAAAATATTTAAAAATCAGGTTTTGGTCTTTTTGTGTTCCTTAATCCTCATATTAAAATCTACAAAAAACAGATCCAGCCTCCGTATAGATCGTAAAATTCCGGACTATTTTATTTTGTTATTTTCTCATGCAGTTTGCGTGGAATTTGCTTTCATAACATTTTTTCTTTGTCTAACTCAAATCGTTATTGAGATTATTATATTATGGCACAAGGCCAAGTTTTGCGGATACTTTTAGAGGATCGAATTTATCAGAAGTTATTCTACAACTGTTTTTGTTTTTAAGTCAGTTAAGTTCCATAAATAATTCACGCTTGGGCGATCATGTCTCGAAAGAGACATGACTGACTGTGCAGAAGATTTTCCTGCAGTAGGTTACCATTACTTTTTGCGGGAGACTGGTTGCGAACCAAGAATATAGAACCCAATCTATCCTGTTATTTCACTCACAGCTGGAGGGAGAAGAGCCAGATTAATATCTTTCAAAAGGTTATTTGCGCATAAGTAATTACCACGAATTCAACTGGAATTCGGACTCGGGATTTCTTTTTCCTAGCCGATAGCCACAACACACGTTCTATTTATAAATAACAAAGCAAAAATAAATGTACCTGCATATTATTTTCCTTCCATTGCTATTTTGCTAAAAACTACAGACCGTCGACCTACTGCAATAATTCTACCCACTCACCATATTGTGCTAAGTTTTTCACTTGTGATCACATCTGACGATTATTCTCAATAAAGTTGTTTGCCAGAGATTCTGCGTAGTCTGTTCACAGACAATGGAAATCTGTGATATTAATTACGATCGTTAACTCAAACGAAGCGATATTGTCTAATACATTAAATTGATGTGAAAGATACCCGTGCCAATTTTAATACAACGTTAGAGAAACCTTAGAAGTTTAATCTTTCTTTACAGAAAGTGATAACTTCATTTTATTTTAGAGAAAATCATATTCCTCACTAATTCAGCTTTTTAAATAGGTGAAAAGTTCTGTGGAAATAAGAAAGTAGATAACTGAAGCTTATGGCGATGATTCAGTAGGTGCAAGCATCTGTCGGAATTTGTTTGCAATGTTTTCAAAACGTGATTTCGAGCCGAACAAAAATAACTCCCTGAAAGGCATTTTGAAAAAAAGGTGCAGCAGTATAAATCCACTTATTTATAAATGGAACTGTGTGTGTGTCGTAAGACTCCGAAATGGCTGAACCGATTTTCTTGAAAATTTACACAGTTGTATTATAATCGCTTGCAAGTGTTCTTAGCTAGGATTTGTGTCAAAGCACCCCCGATAAATATCGAAAACGAAAAAATCCGGTTATAGAAGGAGTGGTCCGATTTTAATCAAATTTGATACATAAAGACATAAGAGACGATATTCTGAAGTTTCAAGGTCGCAGTTCTTACAATAGTGCAGAAAATCGATAATATATATATAGTCATCAGATCTGTTTCGCTGTATTAGAGCTCATTAGTACGGCTTAGACTCCGGTGGCTCGCTAACCCAGGATCGAAACCCGACCGAATTGGGGTTAGTCGGCGATTCTACCCCTAGGCCACGAGCGTCCAGTAGAAGAAAGCAGGCGTTTTAGCGCATATAAACACGCTCAATAGCTAGCGTGATCAAATTCATCATCGAATGAGCGATGCGTAAATGCCGGAGTAGCTACAGTTTACAATATATATATATATATATATATATATATATATATATATATATATATATAAGTCAAGATGTTTGTGTGGGTGTCTGTTTATCTGCCTGTACGTCTGTATTTTTTCAGCCCTTTTATTTTAGTTTTTGCTTCGGGTTTGGCTCTAAATAGGTATAATTGTAATTCTTAATCTCAGCCATGATACCATTTACTCAGATGAATTATTTACTCTTCAAAATTCAGTATACGGCAAAAAAAAAACTTATTTGATCTCGATACGAGGAAATCAAAATTTGACTTACATCCATTCATTTTTCTTTCAGTCTACGGTTTCGCTTTAAATGGAAACAACTGCTTTTTAGTTTTTCGTGCCAACGTCCAAAGAGTCTGATCTCCAGGTCCATGGATTAGTTTTAATGCTTTCATTACACCCGAGCAACGCCGGGCTATACTGCTAGTATTAGATAAATTCATTTATTTACTGAAATAAAGAACTAGACCTAAAACACCTTTTATCTCAACGTAAGGAAGTCGACCATTTGTTTCCTTGCCTTATCATGTCCGGGTTTACGATTAAAGAAATTGTTGGTTGGTTGTTTTGTTTTATCGCATATCAACCTCAGTGAGTCATTTAATAGTAGCAAAATTTTGAAATAAATTCAGCGGTATATGTTTCTATTTTTCTATTTTCATAGTATTTTGACCCCAGTTTTTTGTGGGGGTTACTATTTGCTCATAGCTGCGACCCTAACAGGTACTACCACTCCGGGTCAGAGTGGACCTGAGAACAACAGCAATTAAGAGGTGGTTCCATGCTCCTCACAACCTCCCAATCAGAGGCATTGCTACCTGATGCAGTTTACAGTCATACCCAAGACCATAATAAATTGTAATAGAACAAGGAAAATATAGGAAACAATTTTAAATTTAACATGTTTTGCTTTTATTTAAACTTCAACAGTAAACTTTTGGAAATTAGTTTTGGAAGAGGAAGTTCTATTACTTTCAGTTTGGTGTTTGTTTTTCATCGGTCAAACAGACCTAATATGTCGTTGTATTGTAGCGTTAATGTGTGTGTGCGTGCGTGTATACGTTTGGATGCCAATGAGGATTTTTATGTCTGTCTGATAGTGTTTGTGTGTATAATACTTGAAGATGGTAGTGTAATGTGGGCGTGTCTGTGTTTTTGCGTATCATAATTTTCGTCATACAAAATAAGGGCGATAATGCATGTGCGTGTGCCAAGTGGGCATTTAGGAAATGTATACTTAACATCAGGATGTGCTTTGTGGTGCAATGGAACGTCAAATCGGGGTGTCGAGTTCGAATTCCAGTTAAATTTCTTGCATTCACTTACGCAAAAATACCCTTGGTAGAAGTATTAATCCGTCTTTTCCCTCCAGTTATGGGTTAAATAATAGAACAGATTGGGTTCTATAGCTTTGGCTGGCAATCCGTCAACCACAGAAAGCAATGGCAACCTACTGCGGGATAATCTATTTGCCCAGTCAATCATGTCTCTTTCGAGATATGATCGCTCAAGCTTGTATCACGTATGGTACTTAACTGACTGATTGAATATAATAGTTGAAAACATGATTAAGGCTTTTACTGGGTATAAAGTGGGGGATCAGTTTTCTATTGTAATGGAGTAATAAACTGTTCCCCCACTAATTACTACTTAATAATATAATACATCTCTTGCTTCTCTGGCTATGAGCCAAATGACAGGACGGAATGGGTTCTATAGCCTTGGTTGGCAACCAGTCTACCGCCGAAAGCAATGGCAACCTACTACGGGATAATCTTCTGCCCAGTAACTCATGCCTCGAAAGAGACATGATCGCCCAAATCGTGTATCACGTATGGCATTTGACTGACTGATACTTAACATCAGGAAGGGAAAGTGGATTTTCTAGGATACATAATGAGGAAGGATAGCTTGGAAAATCAGATACTCACAGGAAAGACAGAACGCATGAAGGACAGAGAAAAATAATTTATGGTATAATATAGTGAGCTTTCGTAAATACATGGCTGGACAGGGTTTAGGAGAAATAACAGAAAGACAAAATTTATGAAGAGCTACAAGGAATAAGAAGGTGTGGAGTGTCATAAAATACTGTTGTCATATCTAGTCAAGCGCCCCTGCTGTTCATCTCAGGGTACTCGACAGGTTCCAAAGAAGAATCTGTAATGTGAGTGGCCCCGACTCCAGCCACTTTCTCATCGACGGGGCGTGGCTTTCCTCTGTCTCTTCTACAAATATTTTCATGGCTTCTGTTCCGACGAACTTAGTTCACTAATGCCCTCTCTTACTCGTGCAACCAGACTCGCAACAAAATCCACCCTTTTACAGTCAATTCAACCAAATGCAGTTGACAATTTTACTCCACCAGCTTCTTTTCTCGCGCTTCCCGCCTGTGGAACTCCCTTTCGCATACTTGCTTTTCTGACGGCTACAACCGTCACAACAGTCATCACACGTGTATTCCCAATCTTATCATGTCCTTTCACTGACACTCCCTGTAACTGGTTCGTCTTTGTCTTCACTCTCCTCCTGCTTAAACTTTTATCCTCCCATGTATCCCCCTGCTCATCAGTGGCGGTACCGTCATGTTTAGGGTGAAACGATTAAAAAACAAAAACAACAAAAAAAAAAAGAAAAACAAAAAAAAACGCCTATGTCCTGTGGAGACGGCACATCAAGAAGTGTCTTCATATTAGGAATGTTGATATACTACTTAATTGGTACTTAATTGGTATCTTTTTCTGATTCACATATACAAAAAGAGATATTTTTCTGTTGGTAATGTCCGTATGTTGATAAAAGGGATGTTTGGGATCGTTATAACTTAGTATATCTGCGCGACAGACTGTTAATGTCAACCTATGCCAAACGGCTTCACTCTGCGTACATTAGCTCCGAAACTATAGCAAAATTTCCGATACTTTATTCTTATCAGATCTCGTATTATTAATGGAAGAAAAAGCATCATTTCACGGGTGCAAAATTTTCAGCTACCGTACTTCTGCAACAACACCAGAATGTCAAGAACAGGTCAGTTTGAAGTAAAAAAAAATAGTTGTTTACACTAACAGTTAGAGTCAGTTAAGTGCCATACGTGATACACGCTTGGGCGATCATGTCTCAAAAAAGACATGACTGACTGAGCAGAAGATTATCCCGCACTAGGTTGACATTACTTTCTGCGGTTGACTGGTTGCCAGCCGAGGCTATAGAACCCAATCTGTCCTGTTATTTAACCCATAACTAGAAGTAAGAGACGGATTAATACCTTTCCCAAGAGTATTTGTGCATACATGAATGCAAGGAATTCAACTGGAATTCGAACTCGGCTCTCCGATTTCTCGTTCTGAGTAGATATCTACTATTCCACAACGCACATTGTCAACAGTTAGAGTAACGTCCCCAAAACGCTACATAGACCAGAAATGCAACCTGTCTGCAACGTTTCAAGAAGGTTCCGCGTTAACTGAGTTCAATTTTTACTAGTAGCCCCATACCTTTGACCACTTGCTGATACTAAGTTACGCTTATTAAATAACAAAATAAGACATTTAAAGTTAAGATGTTTTATTGATATATTCACATTGTTGACCCCTGTTGTAGTTTATGTCTGCAAATGTTGATTTTGTGATTGTTTGCAAATGAACGAAGATAAAGTGTCAAAAAAGCTTTTGGACAATGCAATGAGTGAGGAATTCATTTTATCGGGCTATACAAATACATGGCAGACTAATACGAATGTCAGTTGTTTGCTAGTTAAGCAAATCAGACTCAGCCAACAATTCAAGTAGATAGCCATGATGGTTTATGTTCATACTAGACATTTGACAACTTTATTAAATTCTCACATGCAGGCAACCAAGAGAAGGTAGCACCGAAACATTTTAAAAGTTTGTTCTTTAAAACTTAGACAAAAAAACAAAAACAAAAAGACAATATTGTGTCAGCGATAATCTAGAAAAAATAAATAATTAATTAAGAAAAAAATTTGACAGCCTCATGTTGAAATTGAAACCTGTTCGTAACATTTGAGAGCATGTAGGTTGGAGGCATGGTGGGATGTTTTAAAATATCGTTCGTAGAAGGATGAAACACATAAAAGTAATTGGGTAAAAAGAATAAGCTAATAGGCTGGACAAGAGTAAGTCAGATAATAAAGGGATGGATCAAACTATTATTCCTTTGTCAATATGTATCTATTGAGAACTGAATCGATAGATATTTTTTATTTACACAACATTATATAATTTTTAAAAACTATCTCAGTTTGTCTGTCTGTCTGTCTATCTATCTATCTATCTATCTATCTAGCAAATATTACTTATCAAAGATTCTGTTGTACTGATCTTACAGGTACAGGTAAAAAGAACCCGTCAAATATCACAGCAGTCCGAAAAACCCTACTTCTCACTAAAATCTCTCTCATGTCACTTTAGTACATCTCACTCTCTCTCTCTCTATATATATATATGAATACATACATATATCAGACATATTCGTCTATATCTTTATCTGTATACACGCACACACACACACACACACACATATATATCTATCTATCTATATATATATATATAAAATGTATATACGTATAGATAGACAAAATATTATATATATATAAAAGATGTATATAACGTATATATATATATATAATATGTATAATATATATACATAATACATATATATATATGCAATATATAGGTATATAAAATGTATATTTATGCAATATATATGTATATATTACATATATATATATATATATATATATATATATATATATATATATTACATAATATTGACTTTTGATAAATTTTGGTGTCAAGATTTTTGCTTTTTCAAAAGTTTTCCTGAAATAACGCCTTTTGGCAAACAGGTTTTTTTCGTAATGTGATCGATATTATTATTTTCACTAAAACTATATATATATATATATATATATATATATATATACACTCCTGATCAAAAATTTAAGACCACTTAAAAATCTTTAAAAATAATTTTTTTTTTACAGATAAATTTTAAACTCCTCCCACTTAAGGTTACCAATACTACAATCTAAAAGGTTATGGAAACAAAAAGCTACATTCCAAACATTTTATTTAGAAATTTACATTTTTATAAAATGAGGCGATTTACACATGATCAAAATTATAAGACCAGGTGTATAAATTGTTAGATCTATGGTAATTCCAATGTTTTTAGTTCAGTTAGAGATTAGCAATCACTGCGTAAAGGTGTTACCATGCCTAAGCAAGCAAACTTAGCAAAGTTGAGCGTTCTCGAATTCTAGAATTCCATAAGCAAGGTTTGTCACAGCGGGCGATCGCAGCTAAGGTAAATTGCAGTAAAACTGATTTGCAACTTTCTAAAGAATTATGGAAAAGCAAAATCCTCTTGTAGGCCCCTAAAATTTTCTCCTGCATTGAGTAATAGAATAAGACAGGTTGTTATGAAAGAGGGGGGACTTTCTTCTAGTCAAATTAAGGCAGTTACAGATGCTGATTGCAGTCCCATAACCATCAGACGACACTTACAACAAAAAGGCATGGTAAATAAAAAGCGTAAACAAATTCCTCGGCTGCTTTCACGTCACAAGGTGGACCGCTTAAAGTTTGGTTGTGAATACCAAACATGAGACGTTGAGAAGTGGAAGAAAGTCCTGTTTTCTGATGAGAAAAATTCAAACTCGATGGTCCTGATGGCTTCCAGCGATATTGGCATAACAAAAACATGGCTCCTGAAATTTTCTCCACACGTCATAGTGGTGGAGGGTCCCTAATGGTATGGGGTACCTTTTCTTACAGAGGGACGGCTGGTTATGTTAGCATGCTACAAAAAGCATCTTTGATGATGGAAGGCCATCGTTTGTGTGTGGATTGATGGTTATTCCAACAGAATAATGCTGCAATCCACGCTGCAAGACGGACCTTGACCTTTCTACAAGAAAATGGGGTCCAGCACTTGGGACATCCTGCATGCTCACCAGACTTGAACCCAATTGAAAATGTTTGAGGATGGATGACAAGAGATGTTTATCGAAATGGCAAGCAACATTCAACAAAAAATGAACTTCGTGAATCCATCTTCAGAAGCTGGAGCAACATCCCCCGCACCTTAATGGAAACGCTTATTTCTAGCATGTCCGACAGAAGTTTTGAATTCATCAAAAGCAATGGAGGTATTATTAAATTTGGTTGTTGAATGTTTTCATACACTTTTCATACACTTTTTGTACAATTTCGTAGACTTTTTGTCTATGGTCTTATAATTTTGATCATGTGTAAATCGCCTCATTTTATAAAAATGTAAATTTCTAAATAAAATGTTTGGAATATAGCTTTTTGTTTCCATAATCTTTTAGATTGTAGTATTGGTAACCTTAAGTGGGAGGAGTTTAAAATCTATCCATAAAAAATATTTCTTTTTAAAGATTTTAAAGTGGTCTTAAAATTTTGATCAGGAGTGTATGTATACATACTCTTCATTTGTAAACGAGTTATTACGAGACCTAAGTTTCTATCATGTGGTGTCTTCAGACGATTTGCAATGACTGATTTTACCGTTTTTTTTTTGTTTTTTTTAACGTAACGGTGATTTTTTGAACGCTTACGTAGCGGGAAAATTTTGAACGCGCTATTTTTAAAATTACAAGAAATTATAGCGTTTTCATCCCTGGTTAGTATGAACCTAATAGGTATTTTATGCTATGGTTACACTTAGTCATAATTAATTCATTTCTGTTTGGGAATAATGTAATCGCTAACTTTTATTCCTGGCACAGTCTACATATTTGGCCACCGTTGTAAGGTTTGGCTGTTTTCACTATACTCCACGTTATGTCTGAATTTTTCCATATTTTAATTTCAATTTTCACACATGGCTAACCAATTTTGTACAATTATTTAAGTTTTCTATTTTAAATGTAGACCTGTGATTGAACCACTAAGGACAATTTTGTCTATGTAACGTTAGGGATGTTAGGGGAGATAGAAAAAAATGAAATTTTATCTATATAAAATGTGTGCGATAATAGGATATTTTTTAAGGAAAATGATTAGGTAGAAGCTATCATCAACCCTTAGATCTCTGGTCGAAACTCGAAAAGGAATGTGTATACAAAAGAAATCTAATGAAGAAATAGTAATCATTATTTTTAATCGTTTCACGCTAAGCAAGGCAATACCGCTACTGATGCGCAGGGGGCTACATAAGAGAGTCAAAATTTAAGCAGCAGGAGGAGAGCGAAGAGAAAGATGAACCAGTTACAGGGGGTGTCAAAGAAATGACAAGAAATGGATGGGAATACTGGTGTGATAACAGTTGCGAAAGTAGAGTGAGGAAAGAAAAGAATAAGATACACGGGGTGATGTAGATAGGACGAGGGAAAGACTGAAGTCAAGAGGATAAGAGATGGGAATTGACATTACATTTAAATTCCTGGATGCTGTAGCCGTCAGAAACGTTCCACAGGCGGGAAGGGAGAGAAAAGAAGCATTTACCAATTACCTAAGATCGTCAGAGCAGAAGCAATGAAAATATTTGTAGAAGAGGCAGAGGAAAGCCACATTCCGTCGATGAGAAAGTGGCTGGAGTCGAGCTGCCAAGTCTGAACCGTTCACATTACAGATTCTCCTTTAGAGCCTGTCGAGAATACTGAGGAGACGAAAAGTAGGGGCGCCCGAATAGATATGATAACAGTATTCTATACGCGGTAATAATAATAATAATAATAATAATAATAATAATAATAATGATAATAATAAACTTTCAGGCAAATATTATGCATAATAATATGGATCCAAAATGCAGGTTTTGTGATAAACACCAAGAAACAATAGACCACCTAATCTCAGGCTCTTCTGTGCTTGTCCCAAATGAATATAAAAATCGCCACGATAGAGTTGGGCAATATTTACATTGGACAATGTGCAAACATTATGGAAAATCTGTAAACAAACACTCGTATGAACATCACCCAGCACCGGTTACAGAAATAGAAGATGTAACCATTCTATGGGATTACACCATCTACACAGACAGAAAAATTGAAGCAAACAGGCCAGCCATTATTGTTAAAAACCAGAAAGAGAAAACTTGTCTATTAATTGATATGGCTTGTCCAGCGGATTGTAACATAGCAACCAAGGAATTTGAAAAACTGTCAAAATATAAAGACCTGGAAATTGAAATAGAAAAATTGTAGAAATTGAAAACAAAGAGTTGTGCCAGTGATAGTAGGTGCACTTGGAATGATACAAAAAATGGAACAAAACAACACATTGAAAGAATCCCTGGAAACCCCAGCTTAAGAGATATACAAAAAATTGTCTTATTAAGTACAGCCCACACACTAAGAAAAACTATATCTATGTAACGCTAGGGATGATAGGGAAGATAGAAAAACATGAAACGGGGCCATAACAACACGCCACGACCTGCCTTAGGTCTCCCCGCAGACTTGGTTGGTAGTGAGACCTAAGCAGAAATCGAAATATGATGAAAAATGACATAATAATAATCCTCTCTATTATAGTAAAGACCATTATATATATAATGTTTGAAATCATGTCTAGCGCAAAGGTTGTTTTTCAGTCGTTTTACTGATAAAATATATATTTTTGCAAGCAAGTATTATATCATAAAGTGTCCCATATCGTGGTGTAGATAGGTAATTTTATAAGCGCCGCTCCGATTTGGCACAAAGCTGAAAGTACGGGACACCCAGTGAGGATCGAATTCACTCTCAGTTGTAACTGGTTCTAGCGAGACAAGCTTGCTAACCATTACACCACGCCGGTGTAGATCGAGCGTTTTTAAATACAAAGAGTTTGTACTCTTTAATAGTGCAGATTTTACAGACACTACAGTTACATAAAACAATGTGAAAACATTGAAACTGCCAAACAATATAATCATAGACGGTATAAAATCAAAGATAAAATCAGTGAAAGAAAATGTTTTTCACTGGGAAGTGTGAAAATGAATTGAAATTGGCAATGCGTATTCGTCTCCTTTTATTCCTTATGAAAATGTGAATGATTATCGTTCTCCACAGTTTCTTTGTAGCTTAGTGAACGTTTGTCCCATTACCATCTATCACAGTCCTTGCACATGTTAAGGGGGACAAATAAATCCATTGTTCCTTCGTGGTAGTGCTGAGGAGGACGAGTTTCTGGACTTCTTGTATCTTGATATAACCAGGGTTTCTATTGATGTATAAATCCAAATCCATTTCTTAGTCTGACCAAGAGCATCTTTTATCATTGATATTGTCACAACCTTCATGTTCAACATTATTTTAATTTCTGTTTTTGGTCTTTATATTTAGAGAAATCTTCTGGAATCATTACCAAATAATAATTCTGCTAGTTCCTTCCTTAGTTTGTTACTTAGTTCGTCCGTCCGTTACGCCACTTACTCTCTATACGAGCCTTTCCTTCTCCTCTATCTTTTTAAACACTACTCTCCTCAGCCTTTCTCTCACCTTTGCCAAACGGAAGGGTAGTAAAAAGTGAGAGAGTAGGAGGAGAAAGTCTATAGCATTATCGTAGCTGCAGCAGCTGAAGCAGTTATTATATGTGTGTGTACTGTACAATAGGTAGGTTTGTTGTCGTATACCGCGACCTAATAACGAAATTTCTGGCCACTTTTACACCCTTGGCCATTACTCAGTCTTTTCTGTTTACAATGGACACAAGATCCTTTAATTACTTTTTTTAATTTTTAATCCCTTCTAACATTTTCGAAATTTTGTCAAAAAATTTGTTTTGATTTGAGTTAGCGGCTAAAGAAATGTTACAACTGTTTTACAATGGAAACATAATGATTGCATCACCCACTTTTTTTTAGGTGACAAACACATTAGTTGAGAAATGCTCGCAAAAATCAAATAATTTTCGGATTTTAATGAAACTATCGGTACTCATTCACAAATGAATTAAATTATTTTTGTAATTATGATAATTTTTAAATTTTGATAAAAAACATATATTTTTTATAACTCTGTTACCATCTCCACGTAAATCCATGAAATCTTAATAAATTTTATATCGATGACTAACTTTTGTTTTATTTGTTCAGCGCAGGATTCATTAGGGAATATAAATCATGTATTTTTTTTTAATTTTAAGTTTGCAATCATTATCCGAAAATCTTCTCCAAAGAGTAAAATAAAAAATGCAATAAAACTCTGATATACTTTAATTTGATAAGCTTTTAATTGCTGGAATAAATAATAACTATTAAGGACTTTATACTATGAAGAAAAAAAATTTTCGATTAATAATAAAACGATTTTTATTAAATTTTCAATTTTACATAGGCAATACAATCATCAATTCAAAAAAGGTCTACTTGCAATCAATTTTTTGAAGATTTAAAAAAACATTTTTAAAAATTTATATATATTATTAAATTATTCAATAATAATAATAATAATAATAATAATGAAAACAATTCTTTGAAAATTTTATTATTTTATTTTTTTTAAGACGTTACTATCATTAGTAGTATGACAAAGTAAAATTTTTCCAGTAAATCATAATTATCCTTCGGTGGAAATTCCACGGAATCAGCTAGTTATTATTATTATTATTATTATTATTATTTTAAAAAATCATTGATATTATTTTTCATTTTTTCTTCTGTGCGTAGCGTCCTTTCAGGACCTAGGCAATCATGGCCCTTCACATCCCTATATACCTTGAAACTCTTAACACCTTTTCCTCTTTTTATTTCTCACAAATCCTGCTCTGTCCACCAAGTATGTTTCGCATAGCTTTCCCCTGTCTCTCTTTTCCTCTATCCGTCCGGTGAGTATCAGATTCTCTAAGCCTTCCTTTCTCATTACGTGTCGCAAAAACATCAACTGTTTCTTTCTGACGTTAAACTTTACGTTTCCGTCCTCTCCAAAACATCGTCGTTGCTAAAATGTTCGGTCCATAGTATCTTCAGCATCCGTCTGTAGAACCACATTTCTGTTGCTTCAAGTCTTTCCTTCATCTTTGATGAGATTGTCCAGTATTCGCTGCCATACCGAAGGACAAACATCACATAACAGTACAGTACTCTTTTCTTTGTTTCCAACGAAGACAGTGTTTAACAATATTAACAATATTTCGATAGTATGTCTGTATCCAAGTTATGTTTAAAAATGTATGTATTCTTCTTCTATGTGCCCTGTCCCTTCAGGACGTAGGTGATCTTTGCTTTCCACGTCTCCCTATCCCCTTCTCCTGTTGCACCATGCAACACTCGTTCCATCATCCACCTGATTAGGTCCTTCAAATATGTTTTCCGTTGCTTTCCCCTATCTCTTTTTCCCTCTATCTGGCCTGTTACTGTCATGTTATCTAAGCCCTCCTTCCTCAGTGCGTGTCCCAGGAACTTTAGCTGTCTCTTCCTGATACTCAGTATTAATTTCCTTTTCGTTTCCATCCTTTCCAAAACCTCATCATTGCTCATCTGCTCGATCCATGATATTCGCAGCATCCTTCTGTAGAACCATATTTCAGTTGCTTCAAGTTTTTCCTTCATCTTCGATTATATTGTCCAACATTCACTACCATGTTGAAGAACTGACATCTCATCATACAATCCAGTATTCTCTTCTTTGTTTCTAGTGAAATTGTTCTGTTTCTTAATACTTTACCCAACTTCTGGAATGCTTCCTTCGCCATGGCAATTCGCCTTCGGATCTTGCACCTTTTGTCTTCTGTTACAACACTTCCCAGGTATTTAAAATTTTTTAGCTGATTTTAGTATCCCCCACCTGTATTTGGCATTTTGGGCTGCCCTTTTTGCTGATGACCATGCATTCGGTTTTCTTGTAGTTTATTTGTAGTCCTTTCTTGTTACTCTCTTCAGGTGGTCTTGTAGTTTCCTTTTTGTGTCTGCTATCAGCACTGTATCATCTGCATACCTTATGTTGTTTAAATTGTGGCCTCCGATGATGAATCCTGGTATAACCTCTAAGGTCCTCAGAATAGTCTCGCTGTCCAAGGTGAATAGATCCGGTGAAAAGACACATCCTTGTCCTACACCTCTATAGCGCAGGGGGGTTACATAGAGCGATTGGGTATGGGAAATGTCAGAAGGAGGGTGGTAGACGACTTAGGATGTACATAGGGTGAGAGTTGGAGAGAGTGGGTGTGAGTTAGTGTGTGAGGAGGTGTCTATTGCCCCTACATTTAAACTACTGGAGGTTGTAGCCGTCGGGAAAGCAAGTATGCGGTAGGGAATTCCACAGGCGGGAAGTGCGAGGAAAGAAGCTGTTGGAGTAGAAATTGCGGTTACATTTCATCGATTTCACTGCGCGCAATCTTTAAGCATAACAAGACAAACTTTGTGAAACCCTGTGTGTGTCTTTTCTTCTTTTCTAAAATCACGTTCTCTTAAACCACGTTCTCTTAAATCACGTTCTTAAATCACGTTCTCTTCTCAGCATCATTATCATTCATCTGCTAAATCTCATCAAAGGTCCGAACGATTATCCTTAGCGTCCCATCAAGAACAGAAAGCATTTCGAGATTAACTCAACAAATATTGTTCTTAGGAAAATATCTTTATAACAATTTGGTGACTTTAAATTAAACTTATCGGGCGACCATTGTTACAGATCAAGTACCGAGGGATTTCTTAAATTATATATGGGATTGATATTTCCCAGGACTGAGTAAAGTCTAATCGAAGAATCCTTAGCCAAACAATTATAAAAGTCAAACATAATAAATAAGATTTATTAAATCAGATGTCTCACGTTACAGGGGAAATATTTTGGTTGGAGAATATGGATAAGAATCTTGGGCATTGATATAATGTTTTGGGTCAAAAGGTTCGATCTTAAGAAAAAGTAGTTTGACAATCGAAGAAAAACTGAAAAACAAAAAAGCAATAGCAAAAGAAAAGATTTATGAGTTAAAAAGTAAAACAGAGAGAAAATAATTAAAAAAATGAATGAAAGAATTAGATTAAGAAAAATATAAGGAAAAAGAAAGAAAAGAAGGAAAAAGAAAAGAAAGGAAAAAGAAAAAGAGAAATTAAAAAAAAACGGAAAAAGAAAAACAGTTTTTTAAAAAAATAGACATAAAAAAAAAGAAAAACAGATATTGGAGTTTTGAGAATGCGTCTAATTTTTGGGTGTTTTTTTAATAAAAAGGATTTCTAATGTGTATTCCGAAAATACCGTACAAAAAAATATCGCTCAAGAAATATTTGCTCCTATAAAATTAAACGATAAATAAGCGATAGAAAAAGAAAATCCGTTTTGTAAGAGACAAAAATAGGCGGGAAGTTTTATTGAAATAAAAAATAAAAGCAGTATTTCTAGAACGTTATAAAATGAACCAGCCTCATTTTTTTTTTTTTGGTGGCAAGAGAGAATATTTATGATTCATAAGTCAGCAGAACATTCTTCGTTTCTATGTCGCTCAGATGTCTAAAATAATAATTTCTTTTCCCTTGTTAAGTCTGCCCTAATTTTTTTTTATGTAAACACTTATTCAGAGAGACGAAAAGAAAGTATTAATTAAGTTAATGAGGCAGATAGATAAATAAAGTAAGTTAATGTAATAAACATAATGAATGTTTTGTTTGATGCATATCGCATACAGTCACACACACACACACACATATATATATATATATATGTATCGAATAACCTGACGATTGCGTATAGGCATGAAACAGGCTGTCGCCGCTAGGTGTTGATTTCAATGTACATATTTATATTTACATACACTCTATCCCTGTTATTGAGCACTTTAATCCACAAATATAGCTTCCCTTAAAACTATCGACCGGAGTCTAAGCCGTACTGATGAGCTGTAATACAGCGAAAGAGATCTGTCTGCGGATGACTATAGTATTTACGCTCTCACACCTTGATTGAGCACTCTGGAAGAGTGTGAGACTTTGTAAACAGTAGCTACTCCGGCATTTACGCACCGCTCATTCGATAATGAATTGGAGCACTCTAGCTATTGGGCGTGTTTATACGCGCTAAAAAGCCTGCCTTCTTCTACCGGACGCTCGTGGCCTAGGGGTAGAATAGACGATTGATGCCGATTCGGTCGGGTTTCGATCTTGAGTTAGAAAGCGACCGGGGTCTAAGCCGTACTGATGAGCTGTAATACGGCGAACCAGATCTGTCTGCGATTACTATTGTATATATATATATATATATATATATATATATACACTGCCGACCATAATTAATAAGCCACCACAGTTTTTTTTAAAGAAATTATGTATTTCATACTATATTTAAATGGATAATAACTAAATAAAAATAGAATGTTTTTTTTGTTATTATTGCTTTACAAAATTTGCAAGGCAAGGAAGCAAAGATGAACTCATCCGAATCCCCCTAAATTTTCTTCATTCTTTCATTAATGAAACTGCAATATAGGTAATTATTAAATATTTATAAATTCATTTGATGCACATGTTATTGTGCAGTATTAACAAAAAAAAACATTCTGTTTTCATTGACAAATAGCAGTAAAGCCCGGCGATGCTCGGGTGTAATGAAAGCTTTAAAACGAATCCATGGTCCTGGAGATCAGACTCTTTGGATGTTAGTACGAAAGACTCAAATGCAATAGTTGTTTCCAGTTAAAGCAAAACCGTAGACTGAAAGAAAAATGAATGGATGTAAGTCAAATTTTGATTTCCTGGTATCGATATCAAATCAGTTTTTTTCATCGTAAACTGAATTTTGAAGGCTAAATGAGTTCTCTGAGTAAATGGTATCATGGCTGAGACTAAGAACAACAGTTATATTTACTTAGAGCCAAACCTGAAGCAAAACCTAAAATAAAAGGGCTGAAAAAATACAAACATACAGGCGATAAACAGACACACACACAAACATCTTACCTTTTATATATATATATATATATATATATATATATATATATATAATCGATGTTCTGCACTATTGTAAGAACTGCAACCATGAAACTTCTGAATATCGTTTCTTATGTCTTTGTCTATGAGTGCACTAAATTTGATTAAAATCAGGCCACTCCTTCTATAACCCGATTTTTTCGAATTTTCGATATTTAACGGGGGTACCCCGACACAAAACCTAGCTAAGAACACTCGCAGACGCTTATAGTTACAAGTGTGTAAATTTTCAAGAAAATCGGTTCAGTCGTATCGGACTCTGTAGGTAAAGGACGCACACACACACACACACACACACACACACACACACACACACAGAGACAAAGTTCCATTTATAAAAAAGTTTAGATTATTCAGTTGGCAATAAGTACTAAAAAATAGTATGAAATAAATCATTTTTTAAAACACTGGCTGGTAGTATATATATATATATATATTACGAGATATATACGTATATCAGAGATAGTGTATAGGAATATAAAAGTGAACACTGAAGTCAACACAAAATGATGACAGCCTGTTTTATGCTTGAACGCAATCTTCAGGCCATGTGTTTTGTTTATTAGTTCGAATATATATATATATATATATATATATATAGTTTATCGAGGCAGCAGAAAATTTTCTAAACATATACTTTTAAATAATGAGACAATGAATGTCTATTTGTTTAATCATGAGCCGTTTTAACATCGTATTTTGGCTTTAATTTCAGGTAAAAATAAAGACCAAAATTCTGCAACATTTGGATATTTTTTTTATTAAGTTGATTCTAAGCTTTCAGTTCACATGAGCCATCTTCAGAGAGGTTACAGTGAGGTTAACATAAAAATATCAACCATCAAAGATGATTTTATCTTGTGTTGACATAAAACTTTGTTAAGCAACGATAACAGTTATCATATAGCAAACGCAGTTCGTAAATTTGTAATGCGGTTCTGTAACTTCACTGAAGATGGCTCATGTGAGCCGAAAGCTTAGAACCAATATAATAAAAAAATATCCAAATGTTGGAGAATTTTATCTTTATTTTCACCTGAAATAAAAGCCAAAATACGATGTTTAGAACGGCTCATGATTAAACATAATAAACACCATTGTCTCTTATATTTGACAGTATATCTATCTATCTATCTATCTATCTATCTATCTATCTATCTATCTATCTATATATATATATATATATATATATATATATTGAGCTTTTATAGTGTTATTATTTGTTGTTGACTAGTATTTTTGAATTTTTTTGTATTTCTGAAAACATTCGTAATTTGCAAATTTGTTTATTTAGATTTTTACTTAGATTTTTATTTTATTTATTTGGTTATATTATTTGTTTAGTTTAAAGTATTGGCTTTATTTAACTCATGCTATATGACATACGTTGTATATAATGCATATATTTGCATTTATCTTGGTGGTATTTTACAAGTTATTCGCTTTTAAATTTTAAATTTTTAAAAAGCGGTGTAAATATTTGTTTATTATCTGCATATTGATATGAGTTCTGACTGTTTACTTAGTAATTTGTGTAAATCTGGAATTTAGATTAATTGTTGTAAGCTGAGTCTGTTTTCCTCATATTCCATTAAATTTTTGGTCTTATTTGTCTTTGTTTTTTGATTTCCAATATATGCTTAAAAAACATTGTGTTTCCGTGTGTTTAATATTTATAAAGGATGTTTTACGTGTATAATGTCGTTATTTCCCCGATAATTTAGTTACTCATATGCACATCTTGTCACCGTCGTTTAATTATTTTATAGTGGATTTGTATATTACATTGTTTTGTAAGCAATTGCCGTATATAGGGCATTTGCAAATTTGCAGATACAGATTGGTTTGGGTTGTACAGATGCTTTGTTGTTTATTTTTCTGCTGCGCTTTTTAATTATTTGCGTCATTCTCTCGATGCAACTGCAGCTGATTTTTTTTTTTTACTGTCTTTCTATTGAATATCTTGAAAAGGGTGATAAATGGATGAAGTGTTTGCGTAACAGTCCGATAATTTGTTTTCCTACGTTTATATTTACGGAGGGGTAAACAGTGCTCTTCCTGTTGGCTTTTTGTAGTTGTGCAGAGCGTGTATATATATATATAAATATTGTCAAAAAATACATATATATATATATATATATATATATATAAGTTGTAAGTTTAAAAATGTATTTTTTTGACAATATTTATTTATTTCTATTATTATATTTGATATTTCAGACCGTCCTCGGCCTTTCATCAGAAACAAATGATTTTAAAATTTAAATTAGAAACATTTTCGCGATGAGCCTTCGTGGAAAGACTGTTTACATCACGTGAAGCAGAAAGCGACAGATTTTTTTTAAATATTTAAATCTAAATTTAAATTTAAATTTTAAAATCATTTGTTTCTGATGAAAGGCCGAGGACGGTCTGAAATATCAAATATACATATTAAGACAGTATACGTGGATCATCACTATGTTTTATATATATATATATATATATATATATTTTATAATCATATCTTCCCAAGCAAGGCATTTTATTGCGACTGTTTCGCAAGGGGGTTACATAGGAGGAAAGTTATGAGAAAGAGTGTCAGGTTATAGCGGGTGTCAGGAAGTGGATAAGAGAAGGATGAGAATACTGATGAGAGTGGAGTGGACGGAGAAAGAAGCACGAGAGAGAGGATGCAGGTTATTGAGATAGGAGATGACTATTGACTTTACATTTAAGTTCTTGGAAGATTGTAGCTGTCGGGAAAGCAAGTAAATGGAAGAGCATTCTACAGACGGGAAGTGCGAGAAAAGAAGCTGTTGGAATAGAATTTGCGTTTACGATTTATTGGTTTTAACAGCAAAATGGTGGGATCTAGTTGTTAATCTTGTGGCTCGAGTAAATCCATATATAGTCGGTAACAGTGAGCTAAGTGCATCCGGAGCAGAAGCTGTAAAAGTATTTGTAGGAGAGACACAGGGAAGCCACATTGCGCCGGTGCGAAAGTGACTGTACCCGAGCTGCCGAATCGGGATCAATGACATTACAGATTCTTTGTTGAATTTTGCCAAGGACACCTAGGTGGATAGCAAGAGCACGCGACAGCAGTATTTAATGCACGGGCGGATGGTATATATATATGTATATATATATATATATATATATATATATATATGTGCAGGATTGTTTCAGGCGGAAAAAAACTTGCTGGCCCTACACAGAGAACCGACTTTCTTGGCAGGGGATTTAGCTATGGATTCTATATAGTCATACCACTTAAGCATTTGAGATCTGTTGTGAGAGTTAAGCCGAGGAGGTGCAGTGTTTCTTTTCATATATATATATATATATATATATATATATATATATATAGTTTTTAATAATGCTATATATATGTTTATCAATGTATTTTATTAATTTCATATATATATTACTTATTTTACTAATTATATATATAATATTCATGTAAACTTCATCAAACTATCAATCACTGTCTTTCTATTCATCTTTTCAGTCTGTTTATATCTGTATATCTACAGTGACACGCATAAGTATTGGATACATGTTATTTTTCTGTTATGACTTTAGTTAATATTCGCCATTTTGCCTGATATTTGGTAAGTAATATCTCGTAAAGTTGTTTTAGTTGTATGTGGAAGGAAAGTTAAAAACTCATGGTTGAATCCATTTTTATTTTATCAAAATTCAAAATTACCCTTTGCAAAAGTATTACAGACATGACATTTTTTCAAATTTCCAATTGAAACTTTGTATTTTAAAAAACTTTAATTATTCAAATTTTCTATAGTATTGGAATGTTATCTCTGATCAATCAGAGAAGCACAAAATTGCTTACAAGATAGGGGTACAAATCATCTGACTCTTTGATGTACATTTTGCAATTCAAAGATTAAAACTGGCAAGAATTATCCAGAGATATGCGTGATAGAATCATTGAACGTCACAAAGGAGGACAACGTTACCGAAAAATTAGTAAAAGAATGAATCTAGCACTAAGTACAGTAGGAAATATTATCAGAAAGTATAAGAAGTATGGCGACGGTACAGCAAACCTGCCAAGAAATGGAAGACCGAGAAAAATAAATGAGAGGACTTCAAGGTAGATCAGCAGAAATGCAAAAAAAACCTTTCATTACTCGTTCTGAAATTAAAATTTTATCTTGAGAGTGCTGGAATTAATGTAAGTAAGGATTCCATTAGCAGAGCTCTATACCCTACAGGCTTTCATTCAAGATCACCAAGAAAAGTGCCTTTACTGAAAACCAAACATGTCAAAGACCGATTAAAGTTTGTCGAAACTTATGAAAAGAAAGGAATGCAGTTTTGGGAAAAAGTAATCTGGTCGGATGAAACGAATATTGAACTATTCGGAAGGAACACAGCAACAAATGTTTGGCGAAAAAATGGCACTGCCTTCAACGAGCACAATTCCATTCCCACAGTTAAGTTTGGGGGTGATTCCATTATGATATGTGGATGCTTTTCATCCAAGGGCACTGGTAAGTTACAAGTTGTCCATGGTAGAATGAATGGTAGCATGAACAAGGAGATTCTAGAGAAGAACCTTCAGAAATCTGCAACTTCTTTAGGACATGGTCGGAATTTCGTGCTTCAACATGACAATGATCCCAAACATACCGCAAAACTTACAAAGGAATGGATTGAAATAATGGTATTAGTACTCTCAATTGGCCAAGTCAATCTCCTGACTTGAATCCAATTGAGAATTTGTGGAAGGTTAAAGTTCAATAGCGGAATCCACAAAATATCAAGCAATTAGTTAAATTATCCAAGTAAGAATGGGGTAAAGTAACGATAGATAAGTGTAGAAAACTTGTGGCCAACTATAGAAAGCGACTGGAAGCAGTAAAACAAAACAGAGGCAAAATATTAAATTGATGTGTCCAATAATTTTTCATAGGGTAATTTTGAACTTTGATAGAAAAATTGATTCAACCGTGAGTTTTTAATTTTCCTTTCACATCCAATTAAAACAACTTTAGGAGATATTACTTACCAAATATCAGGCAAAATGGCGAACATAAACTAGAGTTATAACAGAAAATAACATGTATCCAATACTTATGCGTGTCACAGTATCTATTTATCTATATATTTTTGCATGTACATCAATGAATTCGCATAACATTTACTTTACACAATGAATGTTTATTTTTCAACATCACTGGCTTACTTTTATACAAGGTGCAATGGATGAATTGTCGTCTAAATTACGCAACAATAAAAATAACACTGACGTCTTATCTTAACAGATATATTTACCAAAATTACACAAAAATATCTTGAAATAATCAAGTGAAAATTTATTCAATGAAGTCACCATTGGCTTCAACCATGCAGTACTGATTCCTATGTCCTCAATTTCTATATCTATAAAATGATCTGCGGGGTGCGATGGATAAATTGTCGTCTAAAGTACATAAAAAAATGAAGAATGAAACTGACATCGCATTTTAACAGATATATTTACCAAAATTACACAAAAATATCTTGAAATACTCAAGAGGAAATTTATTCAATAAAATAGTTTTTGATTTCAAAAACGGCCTCCAGATGACTTCGGAATATCTTCCAACTCTTTTGTTGAATGCTGTCACAATCATTGTCTTCTGTTCATCTTTGGAGTTTTGTTGATTTCTTGCTTAACTGCATCCCACACATAATAATTAAGGGGATTTCAGTCTGGGGTGTCAGGTGTCCAGATGTAAGGGGTGATGTGGCCGCAGAAATTGTCTGACAGTCTTCCCTAGGTTCTTCTGCTTATATAGCATGTTTTAGAGTTCTGTTGCTAGATATAGGGTCTTTGCAGCTGGCACTCTCCTGACCCAAAGGAGGTAGTGTTGATATAAGCTTCTATGATGAGTTTGAGGCCCTATTGGGAGAGGAATGGCGCCATAACGCCGTCGTTACTAGTGATCTTTCCAAACACCTTCGTAATCACCATCTGCACTGTCCTCAGATTGACACTTAAACGCTCTGACATACTTTTATAGGAGATTCCGATGTGAATGCTAAGCAGTACAGTATACTGTTTACAAATTTCTACCGGTGTGAATTGCTCATGGGCCACTTTTTCTCACAGATGGGGCCCAACTGACCCTACTACTATGTGCACTCAAAGAAATCAAAAACAACGTATGAGTACGAAATTAAAAATATGATATGACGACAATTCATTCATCGCACGCTTTATGTGTGTGTATGTGTGTGTGTGCGTATGTGTGTGTGTGTGTGCGTGTGTGTGTGTGTGCGTATGTGGGTATGTGTGTGTGTGCGTGTGTGTGTATGTGTGTGCGTGTGTGTGTGTGCGTTAGTGAGCGTGTGCATGTGTGCATGTGTGCGTGAGCGTGTGCGTGTGTGCATGTGTGCGTGAGCGTGTGCGTGTGTGCGCGTGTGTGTGCGCGTGTGTGTGTGCATGTGTGCGTGAGCGTGTGCGTGTGTGTGCGCGTGTGTGTATGTGTGTGTGTATAGAAGCATTTTTTGGGGTCTCTGTATGTATATGAACTTTTGCTGTTAAACTGTTTATGGCAACATTTATCTAAACCCTGTTTTTCTATATGGGCCAGGCAGAAGGTTACACAATGCACGGAGCTCATATTTTTCTGACATCTACCATTATTTGCTTTGGAAGGCGAGACACTGGATGATATATTTTCATCCTGTTGTTTTCATTCGCAGTCGCTCTTGTATCTGGATACGAAGCTGGGGCCAATTGAGAAGAAAAGAGGTTAATCCTATTATGCAAACTTTTCTGCGAATTGAGGTGGGGTCATTGAAGACATTCATTTTCTAATTTTGCCATCCCATCCAACTCTTGATGTGCACACTCTTAAACCCAAATAGGCCAGCGGCTGTCTCGACTATGGGTGAACTCAAAAATAGATGATGATTTCGAAAACAAATAATTAAAGTAAGACAATAGTTTGTTACTATTTATGTGAGCTCATACTTTTCAATTTTTTTAAACATTCTGTCAGTAATGTCTATATTCATATAGTACTAGGGGCAGTTGATTTGTTTTGTTTTTGAGGCTTAACGGCCTATCAGTCCTTATGGGATCATTTTAAGATTCATTGGGATTTGTTTTTAAGAGCAGGGTCCCCAAGTCCTACCCTTGTTATTTAACCCATCACTGGAGGGAATGGACGGATTAATACCTTTCCCAAGGTATATTAGTGCTTAAGTGAATGGAGGGTATTCAACTGGAATTCGAACTCGGCTCACCGATTTCTCTTTCCGAAAGGATATCCACTGCACCACAATGCACATCCGTCACTATACGCTTACAGCACCTGGTATTCCCAAGCGGTCACCCATCTAAGTACTGACCAGGCTCAACGTTGCTTAACTTCGGTGATCTAGCGAGAACCGGTGTATTCAACGTGATAGGCCGTAAGCCCAGGGACATTTTTCATTTTTTTAAAACATTCTGTCAGTAATGTCTGTATTCATATAGTACTAGGGGCAGGTGACATTTTGGAGACAATCAGTAAGAGAAAGCAAATTCTGAAATCAAATCCGTATGTATTACTGTCGTATTCCAAACTATAAACTGATGGAAAATATTATATGGCACGATGTTATGGTCTCATATGATCTCGACTCATGTTGACGAAGTAAATATTTTGGTAAAAACTTTTTTACATTAAACTTAGAAATTTAAATAGCAAAGGAGATCGATATTAACAGATGCACCGTTGTTCTGAACTTGTGTCAGACTAATCTAAAGTTAGTTACTGCCCATATAACACTGAGCAAATTTAAAGACCGAACCAGATAGATAGATAGATAGATAGATAGATAGATATGAGTGAATCGAGATAGATATGAGTGAATTGAGATAGATAGATATGAGTGAATTTAGATAGATAGATAGATAGATAGATAGATAGAGAGAGAGAGAGAGAGAGAGAGAGAGAGAGAGAGAGAGTGGGGTCGGGAGCCAGGCGGTTCGTTTTCATTAATCTGATCATCTGTAAAATTTTGCCTATGTCACTGCGAACTCTTCATGTGTAGATCGAACCCAAATACGATGAAATAAAAAAACCTTTTTTTCGCAATGAAGAATTAATTCTATAACTTACCTTACATACATATTTAATCTATTCTATTTTTCTATCTATCTATTTAGCAACAAAATAAAATAAATTATTTCTCAGATTGCTTCTTGTTGAGGGTTGCATCGTAAAATCCGTTACAATTGAACCCGAAGTAAGCGTTAGATAAGTTGAGTATTCAGTTGCTTGTTTATTGTTATTAATGCCCTTTATCAGGCTACTAACCAATTGTATTTTATAAATTCATTAACTAACATCGTATTATCGTCCAGAAGTCCACTTGATAGGGTGGGATTTGGCTTGAAACAAAATGAGACAAAAAGAAATGGGACTGTGAAGTTAGGTCGATATAAATGTTTTAATATTTTCGATGTGAAAGTCCATGGTTATTGCTAGAGATTTTTATTTATAGAAATTTCAGTTAATTCACAGAATAACTTTCAGGGTGTTTTCTTAAAAATAAAATTTACACACAAGCAGACACCCGCTTTCAATTTTTGTTTCTTTGCATTGAAATACACGAAACGATTTTATTAAAGAAAATTTTCTGATTCGTTTCACTCTTTCCGATTCTGAACATATCCAACGCATGCGCCACATGCATTCGAGCCAAATTTGATATTCTTTTAAAATTCTCCAAGCATAACTTTGTTCGGTACAAGTCCATCGAATCTTCTCTCTTGTATTTCAGTGATATTTGTCGAATGACACAGACCGTAAAATGGAATTAGAAGACAGCATTTCCACTGACTGAAAAAGAGAAGTAGGATGTACCCATTTTTTTGGACACTAACATTAAAAACACGTAAGTAACAACTTTCGTTATATTACTGTTTGTTGTTTGTTTTATAAGTTGTCCTTATATATATATATATATATATATATATATTGAAGTCAATCAACCTAATGATTGCACCTAGCATGAAACCGTCTGTCGCCTCTGAGTGCTAACTTCAGTGTTCACTTTTATATTTACATACGGTCTATCCATGATATTGAGCAGTTTATCGTATTAATATAGCACAACTTTAAATATATATATATATATATATATATATATATATATATATATATATATATATATATATATATAAAAACAAGCGGTGTAGATATAGAAGAAGCCAAAGGAGTATACTGTAAATAAAGTGGTAGGATAACTCTCTAGGAGAGCTCTAAATATATATGTATACCATAAATATATATGCATACCGTGGAATAACGTGTCTGTATTCATTTTCACACACACACAAATATATATATATATATATATATATATATATATATACACGCAAAAATCAAAAGTTTGCGTGTGTTTTTGCTCTGCGTGACTGCCTTTTTGTTAACCCTTTTTGGTTAGTTTAGTATCGAGCACTTTTCTTTCCTTGTGGTTCGTTCCGTGGGAGGGTTTTTTTTTCTTTGCTGTGAAGAACTGTATGTATTGTCGGTCCTACGCAGGTTCCTTTTTTTTCTCCTTTTTTTTTCTCCTTTTTTTTCCCCTCTTTGTCCAAAGCTCTATAGCCGAGGACAATAACGGAGTTAGATTCTGCTGGTTATTCGTGGTCTTTAAAAATTACTTGTGTAACATTTTAAGATTAGAATACGTACAGAGTCGGTTTTATTATATATATATATATATATATATATATATATAGATAAAAACATCTAATGAGCCAATGGCTCATTAGGTGTTTATTTATTTCGCTCTGCCTCTGTATTGAGGGCTCTCCGTTAGTTAATTACTCATATCGGGGTTTTTTCTTTGGGCTTCGTGCTGATCACGGTCCGAACTCTTTTGACTGACGTTCATGTACGAAACTCTTTATTTTTTAAAACCATTTTTGCTTCTTTCGATAGTTTTCGAGGAAGGTTTTTCGACACGAGTATAATTTTTACGACCACACTTATATATATATATATATATATATATATATATATATATATATATTAATCGTATTACCCAGAGCAAGGCGGTAACGCCACTGATGTGCAGGGGGCTACATAAGAGTAAAAAGATTAAGTAGAAGAGAGCGAAGAGAAAGACGAACCAGTTAGAAAGAGAAGGATGGGAATACATGTGTGATGACAGTTGCCAAGGTGGAGAGAAAGGAAAGGATATATGGGGTGGTGAAGAAAGAACGAGAGTCAAGTGGTTAAGACATGAGTATTGACATTGCATTTAAATTCCTGGAGGTTGTAGCCGTCAGAAACGCAAGAATATGGAAGCGAGTTCCACAGGCGGGAAGTGCGAGAAAAGAAGCTGCAGGAGTAGAATCTTCGTCTGCATTTGGTTAATTTAACTGTGAATGGGTGGGACCCAGTTGGCAATCTGGTTGCACGAGTAAACACCTGTTGCAGGTGCACCAGTGACTTAAGTTCGTTGGAGCAGAAACCATGAAAGTAGTGTTTATAGAACAGACAAAGGGAGGCCACATCTCGTTGGTGGGGAAGTAGCTGTAGTCGAGCCGCCAAGTCGGTACCTATCACATTGCTGATTCTCCTTTGAAGCCTGTCGAGAACAGCAGGAGCGCCTGACCATATATGGCAGCAATATTCCATGCACGGACGAATGGTTGATTTGTATATATGCAGGATGGATTCAGGCGGGAAAAACATCCTGGCTCGACACAGTGACCTAACCTTCTTAGCAGTGGATTTAGCTATGGACTCAATGTAGTCGTCCCATTTGAGATCAGAAGAGAGGGTAAGGCTGAGGAGGCGCAGTGTATTGCTCTCAGGGAGACTAGCTTGGTCCATGCTTATGGGAGGCAGGAGAGGTTGCCTGTGATGATTGACAGACAACAGGTTGGTCTTAGACGCATTGAAAGTGACAAGCCACTTCTTAACCCAATTCATCACAGAGTGTAGATCCCTCTCAAGGTCAGCAGCGAGATTATGTTTGTCCGCCACGCCAGGTTTCTTACTGATGCGGGAGTAAATTGTTGTGTCATCTGCGTAGATGCCTACTTGGCACTTGATCTCTTCTGGGAGGTCATTTATGAAAATAAGGAAGAGCGTCGGGCCCAGGATAGAGCCCTGAGGTACACTATCGTTTGTACCGTAGTATGTAGAGGCATGCCCATTAAAAACGACCTTCATTTTGTGGTTATTTAAAAAAGATTGTATCAGATCAAGCAAGCGTCCAGTAATACCGTAACCTCGTAGCTTGCATAGAAGGCCAGAGTGCCAAACCCTGTCAAAAACCTTGGAGATGTTCAGAGTAACAGCACGAGCCTCGCCGGACTCCTCACGGGCCTGGAACATGTACTTCATAACGGTCGTTAGCATGTCGGCCTTGGACCTGGCAATGTGGAAGCCATACTGCCTGTCAGAGAAGAGTCTATGGGTAGTAAGATGTTGAACTATTTCAGCATTAATTATGACCTCGAACACTTTCCCGAAAATTGGTAGAAGGCTGATAGGGCGATGTGTGTGTGTGTGTGTGTGTGTGTGTGTGTGTGTGTGTGTGTGTGTGTGTGTGTGTTTATGTCACATATGCGATATTAATTTATATTTGGGCAGCACCTTGTTTTTCTTTCAACTTTCAAATACGGCCGACAGTTGATATTTAATTAGTATTTTATTAAATTTTTCCAGCATCCTAAGATTTTTCCGTTTTGTAGGAATTCGGGAATATAAAAATCGTCTCTAATTTTGTTCTCCTTAGCGCTTTTGACCACTTCTATATCCATTTTCAAAGACACCCTGGAAGATTGATGCAGAGTTGTGGCGAAACTTCTTTACAAATTCGTAGTGACTGGTTTGTGACGGAAGTAAGACACGGAACACAGGAGGTATTTTCAAAACAGTGTATTAGTATAACAAGAACAACATATACAAAAGATAAGTTCAAGAAAAGAGTAAATAGAATAAGTAAGCCCGAACGGTACAGTTACGCTGCATATTACCTGAATCGTAGCTGGCTTTAACTGCGTACTAGCTGAAGTTAACTGCTATTAACTGCCTTCCGGAAGTCACGAAGATAATTATATATAGTGAGTGGAAGAGTTCATTCCCTTAGGAGGGAACCACAACAAATATGTTTATAGAAGACATATAAATTATCCTGATCGTTATGTTAGCAAAAAAAAAAAACACCCCAAAAACTCCCGAATTTGTTGGTGAGGGCCTCAGACTTAACACGGAGGCCTACATGAAGTGCCTAGAAGAGGTAGTGTGGCACTTGATCAAGAAAGTGGCTAATAGAAAAACCCGTGTCTGGCAAAAGGACTCTGCACTATAGCACATAAGCAGAAAAAAACCCCGTTATGTCAGTCAAACAACTTCTGCAACCACATCACACTTTACATCAGGCCACCTAACTCTGCAGACTGCAAAGCCTTCATTAATATGTGCGGGATGAAATTAAGTGAGAGACCAAAAACACTTCTTGTAACACTAAAGATGAACTGAAGATAAATAATTATGGCAGCATTCGCCAACATAAACAAGGAGACAATTCAGAAACATTGCTTGAGATTCCGAAATTGTCTGGAGACCGTGATGGAAGCCAATAGCAATTTTATTGAATAACATTTTTCTTTAGTATTTCAAAATATATTGCTTTAACGTTTTCGTAATTTAGACGACAATTTATTCGTCGCACCACACACACACACACACACACACACACACACATATATATATATATATAATGGCTGAACGATCATATCTGAGTATGGCTGTCTGCTTGGAACATTTTTCTTTGAACTTCTTCTATGTGCCCTGTCCCTTCATGACGTAAGCGATCATGTCTTTCAACGTCTCCCTATCCCTGATGGCTCTTAGCACGCCTTCTCCTGTTACACAATGCAACCCTCGTTCCATCATCCACATTATTAGGTCCTTCAAATATGTTATCCGCTGCTTTCCCCTGTCTCTTTTTCCCTCTATCTGGCCGGTTAGTATCAGGTTCTCCAAGCCCTCCTTCCTCATTACATGTCACAGGAACTTCACCTGTCTCTTCCTGATGCTCAGTATTGATTTCCTTTTCGTTTCGATCATTTCCAAAACCTCATCAGTGTTCAACTGCTAGATCCATGAGATTCGTAGCATCCTTCTGTAGAATCAAATTTTAGTTGCTTCAAGTTTTTCCTTTATCTTTGATGATATTGTCCAGCATTCACTGTCATATTGAAGAACTGACATCACATAGCAATTCAGTACTCACTTCTTTGTTTCTAGCGAAATTGTCCTGTTTCTTAATACCTTACTCAGCTTCTGGAATGCTTCCTTCGTCATGTCATTTCGCCTTCGGATCTCTGTGTCGCACTTTCCATCTCCTGTTATAACACTTCCCAGTTATTTAAAGTTTTGTACCTGCTTGATTCTAGTATCCCCGACCTGTATATGGCATATTGGGCTGCCCTTTTTACTGCTGACCATGCATTCGGTTTCCTTGCAGTTTATTTCTAGTCCTTTCTTGTTCCTCTCTTCAGCTATCTTCTGTAGGAGGTCTTGTAGTTTCCTTTCTGTGTATGCTATCAGCACTGTATCCTCTGCATACCTTAAGTTGTTTGAACTACATTGATTAAATAACTTCGACATATGTTTATTTTTTTATCCTCTTGTAATGACTATTAAGCTTTCTGGTATGGTGATTAAAACAATAAGAATAGCGCTGTAGGTATTTTCATTAGTATTATTATGAAACTTCTTTTTAAGTCGATGTGGCTTAAATGCATATATTAGGTTTTTTAAAAAAAGACCGCTCGAACAGTCGTGTTTTGAAAAGCCATTTTAACATAGTATTCATAGTATATATTCGGTGAAGTTTGCTATACATAATAATTCATGCGTGCTCTTTAATAATTTTTAACTTATTTTCAGGCAGAAATATTTTTGAAAAATAGAAATCCTTAATTATGAATATGACAAAACATGTTTTTATTTACTTTTCTTGCATAGTTCAAACTTGAGCAATCTGCCTCTCAAACTTCTGACAATATCAAGAAAACATGGGGAGATGGGTCCGAAAGTGATCAGACAGTACGAAGGTGTTTCCAGAAATTCTGTACTGGTGATGAGAGCCTTCAAGATGAAGAAGATAAGGGAGGGTCATGCAGTCTTAACAACGAAAGATTGCCAGCGGTTATTGAGCAAAACCCACGTCAAAGTGTCGGAGAAATGTCTCAGACGCTTGGTGTCCGCATTATAATCGTCTCACGCCATTTTCAGAGTATTGGCAAGGTGAAAACCTTGATAAATGGGTTCTTATGTTCCCAATGAAAATCAAAAACTTAGGCATTTTGAAGTCTGCTCGACGCTCTTTCTGCGTAAATCCAATGAGCCCTTTCTTGGTCGAATAGGTACTTATGATGAAAAGTGGATCCTTTGTGATAACCGTAAACGATCAGATCAATGATCGTGATCAGTCAGTTAAGTGCCATACGGGAAACACGCTTGGGCAATCATGTCTCGAAAGAGACATGACTGACTGGGCAGAAGATTATCCCGCAGTAGGTTGTCATTGCTTTCTGCGGTAGACTGGTTGCCGACCAAGGCTATAGAACCCGATCCGTCCTGTTATTTAACCCATAACTGGAAGGAATAGGCGGATTAGTACCTTTCCCAAGGGTATTTGCGCGTAAGTGAAGGCAATGAATTCAGCTGGAATACGAACTCGGCTCCTCGATTACTCGTTCCGAACCGATATCCAATGCACCACAACGCACATCCGTGATAAGTTCCCTATAACATTCCTGAAGCCAAAGTTACTTTAACAAAAGATTATGGTGACTGTCTGGTGGTCTGCAATTAGGGAAATGCTTGCGCACTTGCAAAAAGTGAGACCTGCATTGGTGAATCGACATGGTCCAATTCTACTCCAAGATAATGCGCAGTCAAATGTTGGAAGAATGACGTTGCAAAAACTCACAGACTTGGGATACGAGAGTTTACATCCTCCATATTCTCCTGATCTTTCACCCACTGATTATCATTTTGAAGCACTTAAACATATTTTTAAATGGTAAAACGTTTAACTCCAAGCCAGAGGTGGAATCAGCTTTCAAAGATTTCGCTGCATCACCGCCAATAACTTTTTATCAACGAGGAATAGATAATCTTATTGATCGATGGCAAAGGTGCTTAGATGCTGAAGGCTCGTATTTTGACTAATATCATTTCTATGGTTAATTTTTCAAGAATGATATTATGTTTCTGAAATCGGCCATTATTTTTGTAACAGCCTAATACTTGTAAAGACACACAATCGAAGACTGCCTGGGCGGACTTCATTACCGGATCTGAAAGTTTTTCTATTTGAAGACGACCTGTAAGATTATACGCTACTTTCAGCAAGACCTTTTTTTTTTTTACCAATATTTACGAAATACAAGGCTACAGAGCCACTCAAGATAGAGGTCACTGCATGGAGTTTCATTAGCATAGTAAAGGACACGCGTTAGAAGTATAGAGCAAAATGTAAACTTCAGAAGGAAACGGAAAACCATCAGAAAGCAGTGTGAACCGGCCGAACGATGGGCGAACAAATATACTCCTATTAAAGCTAAAGAAATGGACAGAGAATATATATATATATGTTACGGAAATTAACGAATTTTAACGAAACTTGGTTATAAACAACCGACAATTTGAAATGAATTGTTTGAACATTATTTTTTATCGATACTCGTATTTAAGTAGATATTCTGTTTTTTTTTTAACCAAACAGTATTATATATTTATATCTACTGGCCTGATAATTTACGATAAATTTTTATTACGAAAATGTGTGTCATTCGGCAGGATTCGAACCTGCGACCCCTATCTACATAGGGGAAGCTACCATTTGATCTGGCAACGTCTTAGACCGCTCGACCAGGAAATGACCTTCAGTCTAAACGAGGTTTTAATCAAACCTATATAATACAATTTTCGATTCATCGCAAACAACCATATCTACTCTGAAATGTATCCTAATATCAACAAATGTAAACATGTTACGGAAATTAACGAATTTTAACGAAACTTGGTTATAAACAATCGACAATTTAGACTGGAGGTCATTCGTGGTCGAGCGGTCTAAGACTGTGGATTTCAGCTGTAAAAAAAATAATTAACTGCACCAATTTTGTTACAACAAATCAAACAGATTTTCCTTAAGATCAGAATTGGGCAACCATATTTCATGGAGGGCTGCACGCTCGTTTACCATGGTTAAAGTTGGCTTTTCTTTGGTTTGCTTTGTTTATCAGTATATCAGTCAGTTAAGTGCCATACGTGAAACACGCTTGGGTGATCATGTCTCGAAAGTGACATGACTGACTGAGCAGAAGATTATCCCACAGTAGGTTGCCATTGCTTTCTGTGGTAGACTGGTTGCCGACCTAGGCTGTTGAACCCAATCTGTCCTGTTATTTAACCCATAACTGGAAGGAATAGACGGATTAATACCTTTCCCAAGGGTATTTGCGCGTAAGTGAATGCAATGAATTCAGCTGGAATTCGAACCTCGGCTCCCCGATTTCTCTTTCCGAGCCGATATCCAATGCACCACAACGCACATACGTCATATTAAGTGTCCTTATTTTCGCCTATTTCTAGAATGTTACAATGTCACAGCAACAGAGACGGCAACTCTTAAATTCCGACTAGTGAATGGAATTTACGTTCGGTAAACGTTTTTATACCAAACACAAGTAACAAATTTCTTAATCTATCTTGATACTAAACATTCCAGCTAATTTAACAAGTTCCTTATCCACTATTTACATTTTCATAGAGAATTTTTAACATTATTAACTGAATTATTTTAAATACTGTTAATATAAATTGGACTAGCGTATTTTCGCTAGCAGGGTTGTCGTAAAAATGAAGGAAATATATGTTCATTGGAATATTTTGTTGTGTGAGTTTGGATGGATTTCTTTGTTGACTCAGTAATGATAAACTCTATAAGCGTAGAAATATCATCACACTTGTTGCGAGACAAAATTACCATTGTTTATCGTAGTTTAGCTTCGAGTAGTATTTGTACGTTGTTGTGCAGTGGCTCAAAACGAGAAATCGGAGAGCCGTGTTCGAATTCCACTTGCATTCGTTGCATTTGGGAAAATCCATCGCTTCTGCCTCCAGTTATGAGTTAAATAACAGGAAACATTGGGTTCTATAGTTTTGATTGGCAGCCAGTCTACCGCAGAAAGTAATGGCAACTTAATGCGGGGAAATCCTTTGCCTTGTCAGTCATGTCTCTTTCGATATAAGATCGTCCAAAGCGTGTATCACGTGTGTCACTTAACTGTCAGAGTATCCTATTAAGCTGTTTTCATTGACCATGACTGTTGGACGAAGGTTTACCTTATATGATTGCATCATTGACACGGCATTAACAGTACTCAGACTATTTGGTTGAGTCATAAATAATTTACGTTTTTGTTTACCAACTTTGTACTTCATTACATAATGTACAATTAGATTCTTTGCATTACTAGCAGTACAGCCCGGCGTTGCTCGGGTGTAATGAAAGCATTAAAACTAATCCATGGTCCTGGAGCTCAAACTCTTTGGACGTTGGCACGAAAGACTAAAAAGCAATAGTTGTTTCCAGTTAAAGCGAAACCGAAGACTGAAAGAAAAACGAATGGATGTAAGTCAAATTTTGATTTCCTGGTATCGATAGCAAATAAGTTGTTTCGTCGTAAACTGGATTTTGAAGGTAAAATAAGTCCTCTGAGTAAATGGTATCATGGGTGAGACTAAGAACTACAATTATACCTACTTAGAGCCAAAAAGGGCTGAAAAAAATGAAGACATACAGGCAGATAAACAGATACACACACAAACCTTGAAACTTCTGAATATCGTATCTTATGTCTTTATCTATGAGTGTATCAAATTTGATTAAAATCGGACCACTCCTTCCATAACCGATTTTTTCGATTATCGTTTTTCGATATTTAACGGGGGTACCTCAACACAAAACCTAGCTAAGAACACTCGCAGACACTTATAGTACAACTGTGTAAATTTTCAAGAAAATCAATTCAGCCGCTTCGGAGCCTATAGGTAATGGACACACACACAGACACACACACACAAAGTTCCATTTATAAATATGTTTAGATAGATAGATTTAGATATATTTATTTGAAATGAGTTGTTACAAATTATTATTCACCAGTATTTTCCCAGTTAGTAAAATTAAATGGTGCATGTTTCGATGTGAAAATGTTTTCAACAAACAATAGAATCACGTTTACATCAGAACAACTTTTTCCCCATCAAAATATTTTGTAACAATTGTTTGGCGAATAATCACGTGAATAGGTAGCGATAGTACAGACCAACCAAGTTCAAAAATCTTTCCTTCTCTTGTTTTTGTTGTATAGGCAATTGTGTTTGGACGGAGAGCAGTATATTTTTTTTCAGTTCATTTTGTACTCTGCCATTTTTAAGACTAATTTATATTTACTTTTATTTATGATTGATAATTACGATGATAAAATCATTAGTACAATTGGTTCCTCCTAACGAAAATTATTTTTAACTAAACATAATGGTTTCTTAGGTTATAATTAGTGAAGTGAATTAAATTCTGTGTACCGTACACGTCGTTTTGTACCAGAATAAGTAAACTGTAAAGATTACGTATTCTGGCGCACGACAATCTAAATATCTAAAAAGATATTTGTGACTTCGCATGCTATCAGTCCAACAGTAGTCGTTTTTCTCGTATACCGAGAGTTGCCCTATCCTTACTGCTCAGACATTGAAATTGTCTATGCTTCAGCCATGCTAACTAGGCAGTCACTGCAATATTTGAGGTCATTTCTCCACGGAAGTAGTTTTGTAGGTCATAATCATCGGGTAGTTAGAGTGATTATCACTGTACTTATTATTTGTAGCATTACGCCCAAACTAAATACCAACGACCCATTCAGTATCAGATGAAGACATCGGAATTTTTTAGAAAAGTGTCCTATAGACTTACTGAAGGGATTCCTGGTCGCCAATGCCTTAAAGAAATACAAAACTTGTACTCACAAGTACAGCTCACACATTACGAAGATATTTTTTCTATGTAATTCTATTTAATTTTTTACAAAAATGATAAATGGAAAAATGTCATGACGCCATTTCCTACCTTAGGCCACTAGTTAAAAACTGTAAGGAAATTTGCATACAGCAGACATAAAAGGAAATAATAATAATAATAATAATAATAATAATAATAATAATAATAATAACAGGATATCGCCCGTCATCATCAATTTCATCAAACAGTGCATGTCTATATGGAAAACAACCCTTTACCTCAATCATATAAATGGAACCTATAAGTCTGATGAAATAAACATCAAAAGAGGTATATTTCAAGGTGATTCTTTATCTCCCTTACTATTCTGCATATCATTAATAGCACTAACCAGTCAACTTAATAAGACAGAATGTGGTTATAAAATAGGCCAAAAGAAAATAAGCCATCTATTTTACATGGATGACTTAAAGTTATATGCTAAGAACGATAATGAGCTGGAAGGTCTTCTGCAAACTGTAAAATGCTTCAGCGAAGACATTGGAATGAAATTTAATTTGAATAAATGTGCTAAAGCTACAGTTTTACGTGGATCAATACAAGAAACATCCTCAATTAGCCTAGACCCTGCTGTAACAATAAAAGAATTGAAACCAGAAGAAGCTTATAAATACCTAGGTGTAAATGAGAGCGAAAACATTCACCATAAAAAAATGAAAGAAATAGTGCGTAAAGAGTACTATAGAAGGCTACGAATGATATTAAAAACTGAATAAAATTCACAGAACAGAGTTATGGCCATTAATAGCCTTGCAATCCCAGTTGTCCAATAATGCTTCAACATCTTAAACTGGACTCTAAACGACATCAGGCGAATGGATGCTAAAACAAGAAAGCTTCTTTCTAAGCATAAGATGCATCATCCAAAGGCTGATGTAGACCGTCTATACATACCCCGTAAAGAAGGTGGAAGGGGTCTTATTCAGCTGGAATTGTCATACAAGACAACAACTATTGGCTTACTAACATACATAGAAACAACAAAGGATTGGATGATACAATTAGTAAGGCAACATGAAGAAAGAAAGAAAAAATATTCAATAATAAAAGAAGGCAGTAAATACAAACAAGATTTACAGTTAGTAGATTCTGTAGAAAAGCAAAACAGAAGCCAAGAACCAACTATTGCGGCAAAAAATATGAAAATGAAAGCCAAAGATAAAGCTCTTGAAAAGATGAAACAACGCTGGCAAGACAAACATCTGCATGGCCAATATCCAGTACGTGCCAATAAATCCAATGTTGACAAAGTTAATACTCATCGATGGTTACGTGCATCTGGATTAAAGTCTGAAACTGAAGGATTTATACTTGCAGCACAAGACCAAAGTCTTTTCACGAGAAACTTTCAGGCAAATATTATGCATAATAATATGGATCCAAAATGCAGGTTTTGTGATAAACACCAAGAAACCATAGACCACCTAATCTCAGGCTGTTCTGTGCTTGCCCCAAACGAATATAAAAATCGCCACGATAGAGTTGGGCAATATTTACATTGGGCAATGTGCAAACATTATGGAAAAGCTGTAAACAAACACTGGTATGAACATCATCCAGCACCGGTTACAGAAATAGAAGATGTAACCATTCTATGGGATTACACCATCTACACAGACAGAAAAATTGAAGCAAACAGGCCAGACATTATTGTTAAAAACCAGAAGGAGAAAACTTGTCTATTAATTGATATGGCTTGTCCAGCGGATTGTAACATAGCAATCAAGGAATTTGAAAAACTGTCAAAATATAAAGACCTGGAAATTGAAATAGAAAAAATGTGGAAATTGAAAACAAGAGTTGTGCCAGTGATAGTAGGTGCACTTGGAATGATAAAAAATGGAACAAAACAACACATTGAAAGAATCCCTGGAAAGCCCAGCTTAAGAGATATACAAAAAATTGTCTTATTAAGTACAGCCCACACACTAAGGAAAACGTTATCTATGTAATGCTGGGGATGATAGGGAAGATAGAAAAACATGAAATGGAGTCATAACAACACGCCACTACCTGCCTTAGGTCTCCCCGCAGACTTGGTTGGTAGTGAGACCAAAGCAGAAATCGAAATATGATGAAAAATGACATAATAATAATAATAATAATAATAATAATAATAATAATAATAACTTAAACAGATGAAACAGCGCTGGCAAGACAAACCTCTGCATGGCCAATATCCAGAACGTGCCAATAAATCCAATGTTGACAAAGTTAATAGTCATCGATGGTTACGTGCGTCTGGATTAAAGTCTGAAACTGAAGGCTTTATTCTTGCAGCACAAGACCAAAGTCTTTTCACGAGAAACTTTCAGGCAAATATTATGCATAATAATATGGATCCAAAATGCAGGTTTTGTGATAAACACAAAGAAACCATAGACCACCTAATCTCAGGCTGTTCTGTGCTTGCACCAAATGAATGTAAAAATCGCCACGATAGAGTTGGGCAATATTTACATTGGGCAATGTGCAAACATTATGGAAAATCTGTAAACAAACACTGGTATGAACATCACCCAGCACCGGTTACAGAAATAGAAGATGTAACCATTCTATGGGATTACACCATCTACACAGACAGAAAAATTGAAGCAAACAGGCCAGACATTATTGTTAAAAACCAGAAGGAGAAAACTTGTCTATTAATTGATATGGCTTGTCCAGCGGATTGTAACATAGTAACCAAGGAATTTGAAAAACTGTCAAAATATAAAGACCTGGAAATTGAAATAGAAAAAATGTGGAAATTGAAAACAAGAATCGTGCCAGTGATAGTAGGTGCACTTGGAATGAGAAGAAATGGAACAAAACAACACATTGAAAGAATCCCTGGAAAGCCCAGCTTAAGAGATATACAAAAAATTGTCTTATTAAGTACAGTCCACACACTAAGGAGAACGTTGTCTATGTAACGATAGGAATGATGGAAAAATATAAAATGGAGCCATAACAACACGCCACGACCTGCCTTAGGTCTTCCGTAGACTTGGTTGTTAGTGCGACCATAGCAGAAATCGAAATATGATGAAAAATGACACAATAATAATAAATATTATACATAAATATAATAATGTGGATCCAAAATGCAGGTTCTGTGATAAATACCAAGAAACAATAGATCATTTAATCTCAGGATGTTCTGTACTTGCCTCAAATGAATATAAAAATCGTCACGATAGAATGGGGCAATATTTGCAATGGACAATGTGCAAACACTATGGAAAACATGTAAACAAACACTGGTATGAACATCACCCAGCACAAGTTACAGAAATGGATGTCACCATTCTATGGGATTACACTATCTATACAGACAGTAAAATTAAAGCAAATAGGTCGGACATCATTGTTAAAAGCCAAAAAGAAAAAAAACTTGCCTATTAATTGATATGGCTTGTTCAGAGGATTGTAACATAGCAACCATAGAATTCGAAAAACTGTGAAAGCATAAGGACCTGGAAATTGAAATAGATACGACACTTTCTCGCTAAATGTCATATTTTTTGGCCTTGTATCAGACTAGGCTAATCATAATAAATACCAGTTTTAAATTTTGACTGACATTCTGATGATATAATCAACGTGACAAATAAGCATATCAACATCATAATATCCCATTAAAAATGTTGATTGTTGTATCTTATTCTCAAAAAAACATCGCCATATGAGCAAGAAAACATAAAACCAGAACGAATATTTAAAAAAATTCACAAAGACTTTCACACAGAATGATCATATAAACCGAGTTGCAAGAAAAAACAAACCCATTAAAACACATAACAAAAACCAAAAAGCATCTTTAAAATTCTCCAGTGTACGGTGAACTCAACGTAATTCTTATGTTCATAAGTGGCCGGTTATACTTAAATTTGCTCTCGCACATTTTTAATTGAGTTCACTCTAACAAAAGCACTACGAAACAAGAGGTTACTGGGTGTGGAAGAATAAGAGCCAGAAACATTACTAAGGAGGAAAAACAAAAGAAGAGTAATCGGAAGGAGAGTATATAACGATTTGCATTGCTTTTAAATCTTTGTAGATTAAAATTGGCTGGAAAGCATGGAACGGTAAGGGAGTTCTACAAGCGAGAAATGCGAGGAAAAGAAACTGTTAATATAAAACTTACGGTTATATATAACCAAATCAACTTTAAATTGACGGAAGCTCGTTGCCATTCTAGTACAGCGCTTAAAGTCATAATGTAGGCACTCAGGCAAAGAGACCTCGTTGCCATACTAGTACAGCGCTTAAATTAATAGTCTAGGCACTCAGGCAAAGAGACCTCGTTGCTATTCTATTACACCGCTTAAATACTCTAGACACTCAGACAAAGAGACCTCGTTGCCATTCGAGTACAGCGCTTAAATTCATACTCTAGCACTCGGGCAAAGAGACCTCATTGCCATTCTAGTACAGTGCTTAAATGCTTGTCTAGGCACTCATGCAAACAGATCTCGTTGCCGTTCTAGTACAGCGCTTACATTCATAGTCTAGGTACCTAGGCAAACACCTCATCCGAACAGTTGCCATGGAATTATTTATAGAAAAATCAATAGGACCCAATTTTTTGCGGTGGTAATATGACTGAAGCCGAGAGGCAAGATCAAAGCCAATAACATTGCTGAATCTTTTTAGGATTTTATCAAGGCGCTAAATATACAAAAAGCAGAGGCACCGGACAACTGTGACAGCTTTATTGTAAGCACAGACCAATGGTAGGCTTATAGACTTGTTAGATAGATTCTGGAGAGAAATATTGTCTGGCACTACACAGTGAACCAGCTTAGTTAGCAGCTGACCTGGCAATAGATTCAATGTCGTCTTTCCACTTCATGACAGAAGAGAACGTTACCATGAGCAAGTGCAACGAGTCACTCTTCTGCAGGTTAGCATTAGCCATGCTAACAGAAGTCAGGGAGAGAGAGAGAGAGAGAGAGAGAGAGAGAGAGATTTTGCAGATGATTAATAGAGAGCAGTTAAGTTTTTGAAGCGTTAAAATTAACAAGTCATTATTTGCCCCAGTTAACAACAAATGGCCATTTTGAACTTATCAAACTGATCAAACTTACTATAGATAGGGAAGTAAATCTGCTTCTTTCCATTTATAACTTTATGTGTGTATCCGCTAATGTCTGTGCCCATAAACGGGTACGTGTCCAATTCAGTATATATATATATATATATATATATATATATATATATATTTTTTTTTTTTTAATCATTTCATCCCGAGCAAGGCGGAAACGCCACTGATGTGCAGGGGGCTACATAAATGTAAAAAGATTAATTAGAAATGAGTGAGGAGTACAAACTAGTTAGAAAGGAACAATAGAAAGCTGAGAAAGCAGGTGCGATGACAGATAGATAGGTGGAGAGAAAGGGAAGGTTATACGGAGGTGGGGAGAGAGCTAGAGTCCAGTGGTTAGTAGATGAGTATTGACTTTGCATTTAAATTTCTGGAGGTTGTAGCCGTCAGGAAAGCAAGAATACGGGAGCGAGTTCCACAGGCGGGAAGTGCGAGAGAAGAAGCTGTAGGAGTAGAATTGTCGTCTGCATTTGGCTAACCTGACTGTGAATGGGTGGGACCCAGTTGCCAGTCTGGTTGCACGAGTAAACACCTGTTGAGGAGGCACCAGTGACTTAAGTTCGTCTGAGCAGAAGCCATGAAATTATTTATAGAACAGACAAAGGGAGGCCACATTTCGACGATGGGGAAGTGGCTGCAGTCGAGCCGCCAGATCAGTACCTATCACATTACAGACTCTCCTTTGGAGCCTGTCAAGAACACTGAGGAGAACGGCAGGGGCACCTGACCATAAATGGCAGCAGTACTCCATGCACTGACGGATGGTTGACTTGTATATATACAGGATGGATTCAGGTGGAAAAAACATCCCGGATTGACATAGTGACCCAACCTTCTTAGCAGTAGATTTTGCTATGGATTCAATATAGTGGTTCCATTTGAGGTCTGAGGACAGGGTAAGTCAGAGGAGGCGTAGTGTATTACTCTCCGGGAGAATCGCTTGGTCCATGCTTATGAGAGGCAGGAGAGGTTGCCTGTAATGGTTGACAGACAACAGCTTGGTCTTAGATGAATTGAAGTTGACAAGCCACTTCTTGCCCCAGTTCACCACAGAGTGTAGATCCCGTTCAAGGTCAGCAGCGAGATTATGTCTGTCCGCTACGACAGGTTTCTTACTGGTGTAGGAGTATATTGTAGTGTCATCTGCGTAGATGCCTACTTGGGACTTGATCTCATCTGGGAGGTCGTTGATGGGATGTGCGTTGTGGTGCAGTGGATATCGACTCGGAACAGCAAATCTGATAGCCGAGTTCGAATTTCAATAGAATTTCTCGAATTTACTTACGCGCAAATAACCTTGGAAAAGGTATCAATCCGTCTCTTCCCTTCAGTTATGGGTTAAATAATAAGATAGTTTGGTTTCTGTAGCCTCGCCTGGCAATCAGTCTACCGCGAAAAGCAATGGCAACTTATTGTGGGATAGTCTTCTGCCCAGTCAGTCATGTCTCTTTCGAGACATGATCGCCCAGAGCGTCTATCACGTGTGGCACTTAACTGATTGACTGAATATAATAGTTGAAAACACGATTAAGGCTTTTACTGGTCCTAAAGTGGATGCCGCTTTTATATTGTTATAAAGTAATAAAACTGATCCCCCATTAATTAATACTTAATAATATAAAACATCTCTTTCCCTTCTACCTATGAGTCAAATAACAGGACAGATTGGGTTCTTGACTGGCAACCAATCTACCGCGGAAAGTAATGGCAACCTACTGCGGGATAATCTTCTGCCCAGTCAGTCATGTCTCTTTCGAGACATGATCGCCCAAGCGTGTGTCACTTACTGAAAGTGTATCAGTCAGTCAGTTAAATGCCATACGTGATACACGCTTGGGCGGTCATGTCTCGAAAGAGATATGATTGGCTGCGCAGAAGATTATCCTGTAGTAGGTTGCTATTACTTTCCGTGATAGACTGGTTGCCAGCCAAGGCAACCAATCAGTCCTGTTATTTAACTCATAACTGGAGAGAAGAGACGGATCAATACCTTTCCCGAAGATTTTTGTGTTTAAGTGAATGCAAAGAATTCAACTGGAATTCGAACTCGGCTCGCCAATTGTCTCGTTCCGAGCCGATATCCATCACACCACAACGAACATTCAGCTGGGATGTACGTGTATGTCTGTACATGTTAATATTTTCGCCTCTGTGTGTATACGCGTGCATTAATGCATGGCCGCCCCAGTATTTGAAATATTTGTATATGTGCGCTCTTTACCGTTTGCGTAGATATTCCCGTTTTTCCTGTCTGTGTTCGTATGTCCGTCTGCCTCTGCGTGTGTGTACGTGTATCTGCTATTGTGCCCGCTTGTGCGTTAATACTCAAGAGTGAGAGGTTGGAGGACTGGATCATGTATTAAAAGCTGATGTCAAGTATTATCTACTCGAACTAGTCAAGATAAAATTGAAAGGGCTTAAAACGTCTCGGTCTTGAGGCTGATCGTTTTAAGGGTTTAGATCCGGACTCTTCAAACTATCTGATCAAGGATACTTAAATTCCAAGTTCACCTCAATCTATTTTATTAAGACATTGCTAAAACAAACATCTGGCCTCCCTTCATTAGACAAGAGAGGAAATACCATCTTTCTTTTTCAAACAAGACCTTAATTTCTATTTATATTTGAATAACCTGGCAATCGTGGGATTCCCGAGATAGGATTTTCTTTAAAAAGCGCGCAGGTTAGTTTCGCAGGTAAAATAATTATAATAAGCGCATTGAATCAATGGAGAGTAAATTCGATCATCACAAGGTAACCAATATTTTTGTCCTTTTGTCAGACTAAATTTTCTAAATATAAATTCGAGAAAGGAATAAACGTTGGCACAAAAGACTAAAAAGCAATAGTCGTTTCCAGTTAAAGCGAAACCGTAGACCGAAAGAAAAATGAATGGATGTAAGTCAAATTTTGATTTCCTCGTATCAATATCAAATAAGTTTTTTCGTCGTAAACTGAATTTTGAAGGCTAAATAAGTCCTCTGAGTATCGTGGCTGAGACTAAGAACTATAATTATATTTACTTAGAGCCAAACCCGAAGCAAAAACTAAAATAAAAGAGCTGAAAAAAATGAAGACATACAGGCAGATAAACAGACACACACACAAACATCTTGCCTGTTATATATATTATCAATTTTCTGCGCTATTGTTTCAGATTATCATTTTTTATGTCTTTGTCTATGAGTGTATCAAATTTGATTTAAATCGGACCACCCCTTCTATAACACAATTTTTTCGATTATCGATTTTCGATATTTATCGGAGGGGGGGTACCTCGACACAAAACCTAGCTAAGAAAACTCGCAGACGCTTCTAGTACAACTGTGTAAATTTTCAAGAAAATCGGTTCAGCCGTTTCGAAGTCTATAGATAACGGACACACACACACAGACATACACAGACACACACACACACACACACACACATCCACACACACACACAGAGAAAAAGTTCAATTTATAAATAAGTTTAGATAAAATCAAAACCAAAGAAACATACTTTTTATTAATAATTATATATATATATATATATATATAGGTCCAAAGACTTTCGTGAGGACACCGTTATGATTATCTTAAAAAGTAGCCATGAATAGTGAGAACACCATTACGGTGTTCTCAAGAAACTTCAAAGTCAGTATGAGCCTATTATATATATATATATATATATAGGTCCAAAGTGTTTTGTCTCTTTAATAAAGCCGATTCCTGCCGACTTTGAAATTTCGTGAGGACACTTAAAAGTAGCCCTGAATAGTGAGAACACCATAACGGTGTTCTCAAGAAACTTCAAATCAGTATTAGCCTATATATATATATATATATATATATATATATATATATATATATATATATATAATGTTGAATATAAGATGCAATGAATATCTATTATGTTTAATCATGAACCGTTCTAAACGTCGTATTTTGGCTTTAATTTCAGTTGAAAATAAAGATAAAAATTCTCCAACATTTGGATAATTTTTTTATTAATTTGCTTCTAAGCTTTCGGCTCACATGAGCCAACTTCAGAGAGGTTATTTAGACGGTAACACAATAATATCCACCATCACCGACGATTTTATTTTGTGTTGACATAAAACTCTGCTAGGCAACGGCAATAGTTACCAAAAATAACAAACGCAGTTCGAAAATATATATATATATATATATATATATATAAGTCATCCATATACAAGCCTGTTTCCCTGTATCACAGTTCATCAGCGTGGATAGACACATTTACTTGCTTCTATTCTACTCGACCGATTTGGTGTCAGTCGGGGTCGCTACCCATTATGCCATAGGCGCACGTAATATGAGAAGGAAAATTTTAACGTATTGTTTATGAGTAGTGTATAAACGCGCTATTTGTTAGGGTGAATGACAAGTTGCGACTATAAAGATCGGATTTAATTTTTCTTGTGTTTGTAGAAATTGTTTCTTTTCTGGACATAAAGTGTTTAAAAAAATGCCTAAATTTTCATACCCAAGCGCTTTCGGTTATTCTTTTAGCTATTTCATCAAGAATGATTATTTAAAATGTTTAACTGAATACGAAACTGAGTAGAGATACCTTTCGAAAAAAATCTGAACTATTATGTAAAGGTATAAATTGAAGATTTCGTTTTGAAATGTTAGGTTATGTTTTTTAAATTTACACTTAAAACTTCTGGAATCGTTGTTCCAAGGACTGATTTAAATATTATTAACTATCATGGGTAACACGATAAGCTACATACGACAGCAAGGCCTCTGATTGGTGGGTTTTGAAAAGCGCTGGAGCCAAAACATGCTGAAAATATAAAATATTTTGTAATAAGAATTCCAGCAATACATTTTCATAGTAGAAAAAATTATCAGTAACACATTTTTGTAAATAAATAAACAATTAAATATTTCTAGAAATACATTACTGGAAGGAAAAAAATACCAGAAATGTAGTTTGGAAAATAAATTACTAAAGCTCCAAAGAAATTTAAATTTTGACATTAGATGACCCATGAAGAGTTGATATGTCGCTAAACAAACACGCAAACAAATATCTATCTATCTAAACTTATTTATAAATGGAACTTTGTCTGTGTGTGTGTATCCGTTACCTATAGACTCCGAAACGGCTGAACCGATTTTCTTGAAAATTTACACAGATATACTATAAGCGCCTGCGAGTGTTCTTACCTAGGTTTTGTGTCGAGGTACCCCCGATAAATATCGAAAATCGATAATCGAAAAAATCGGTTTATAGAAGGAGTGGTTCGATTTTAATCCAATTTGATACACTCATAGACAAAGACATAAGAAACGATATTCAGAAGATTTAAGGTTGCAGTTTTTACAATAGTGCAGAAAATCGATAATATATATATGTATAAATCGATACCAGGAAATCAAAATTTGACTTACATCCATTCATTTTTCTTTCAGTCTACGGTTTCGCTTTAACTGGAAACAACTATTGCTTTTTAGTCTTTTGTGCCAACATCCAGAGGACCATGGATTAGTTTTAAAGCTTTCATTACACCCAAGCAACGCCGGGCTATACTGCTAGTATATATGCGATTGGTAAGTTGTCGCAATTATTTAATTAGGTGCGATTGGTAAATTGCCGCAATTATTTTATTAGGTGCGATTGATAAATTGTCGGAATTATTATATTAGGTGCGATTGGTAAATTGTCGCAATTATTTTATTATTTCAAATATTCTTTAGGCTGAGCCTGAGCTCCAGGACCATGGATTAGTTTTAAAGCTTTCATTACACCCAAGCAACGCCGGGCTATACTGCTAGTTATTAGAATAAATGAATGATCTCTGCTTGTGAAAGCCAGTCAGAGAGATAATAGAGTAAAGAAAGTTTTTCAGTCTTTGAAAAGAATTGCCCCAGAGCAATGACAGAATGTAAGTAGTTGCCATAAGGGGGAAAAAACTCGATGTGAAGACTGTGATAATTACCCTGATTAGAAGAAGGAAAGCCAACTACAAATATAAACATCCCTAGCAAAGGACCACGTGGAGTACAACCTATGAAATAGGATGACCAAATACTAGAGGACATCAGATGGCCACTTCTGTGACCTGAAACGGTTGAATTAGACAAGAAGAAATGAGAAAGTTGTGTAGACAAGAAGTAAAGAAAAATCTCTTCGGGATTATGCAATTAAAGTAACTTTAAGAAAAAAAATCAAGGACTTTTTTGTCAGTTAAGAAATCGACAATAGTCTTTGATTTTACCATTTTGGAAGATTTTTTTTTACAAATTTTTACATACATTTTTCTAAAGGCAAAATCCAATTCTGATTTAAAGCAAGAGATCGGGTAAGAATTAGTAGATCACTAGGGAAAGAGAAGATTTTATTTATTTATTAATATTATTATTTGATTGCATTGAGGCAAGTAAAACATTACAGAACCGGCGAATAACAAGCGAATAGAACATTGATTGTTGTGTACTGGAAGGTAGATCATTATCCAAACACATTCGTCCCCTTAACCCATTTCGGATCAGTGATTTGAACACCAAAACGAAAAAAACTGCAGGTCATTGTTAAAAAAGAAAGAAATATCGAAACAGGTAGGTGAGTGAATATATCGGCATTCTTTGTCCACACACGCCGGTGGCCTGTTTTGATCTCAGAAATTGTGGCTACACGTTGAAGTGTGTTAAGGTTGGGAGAGGTTCAATAAACATTTCAACTTGTGAAGCGGGCGAAAGACGAAAAAAATAAGTGCGGACGAAAGCAAAGAGCGAGAATTTTAGAATCTTGCGTGATATGCTTGTTGTCTAACAGCGCCGCTAAGATTTTTGTTTTTGTTCAAGCGAAAAGATATCGGTTTAAGATTTCAAACGAGCACCGTTTGTCAGTTTATTTCCTTGAGGGATTTCCACTAAATAAGTAATCAAAAGCATATCTACATACAATGCTATATGTCATTATTTGCATATATATATATATATATATATATATATATATATAATTATGAATTAAAGGTACATTGCGACACGGAAATTTCTATGTTTCGAGAAAGAATATCGTCATCGGGCAATGTTGGATGTTGTTTGTGAAAATTATTTACAACGGAATTGGCGAATTCTAACTCAGTTTCAGATGATCGTTTCAGATTTAATATTCATGAGAAGGCATGAAAGTAATTTTTCTTCGGCCAGTCATATCGCTAGATATTTTGAAAAAGATCTTATGGGGAATCTAGACAGAGTATAAATTACTTATTCAAGCAATCAAATCAAACACATTATATCCTTGACATTGTCAATAATAGTGTGACCAATATTTTATAACATTTTCATTTCATGGAGAGATTTACACTAAATAAGTAATTTAAAGCATATCTAAATACAAAATTATATGACATTATTTGCATATATATATATATATATATATATATATAATTATGAATTAAAGATACATTGCGACACGGAAATTTTTATGTTTCGAGATAGAATCTTGTCATCAGGCAATGTTGGATGTTATTTGTGAAAATGATTTACAACGGAATTTTCGAATTCTAATTCAGTTTAATTGATAGTTTCAGATTTAACATTCATGAGAAGGCATGAAATGAATTCTGCTTCAGCCAGTCATATCGCTAGATATTTTGAAAAATATCTTCTGGAGATTCTTGACAGAGTATAACTTACTTTTTCAAGCAATCACAACAAAGACATTATATCCTCGACATCGTCAATAATAGCTCAATACAGGTTAGCCCTGTGGGTGTTAAAGAAATGCAAATGGGACTGAATGGATGGGGATGTTTGGAAACGGCCAGCCACATTAAAAGAGAAGAAATTACACTGAATTATGCTTTCAAGTTGAAACAACAATGATGAAGATGATCACGTTATTTGGATATCTAAATGATTCATTTTTTTAATATTTTCATTTTTACGTTCTTTTCTGCATCTTATTTTAGACTAGCAGTATAACCCGGCGTTGCTCGGGTGTAATGAAAGCTTTAAAACTAATCCATGGTCCTTGAGCTCAGACTCTTTGGACGTTGGTATGAAAGACTAAAATGCAATAGTTGTTTCCAGTTAAAGCGAAACCGTATACTGAAAGAAAAATGAATGGATGTAAGTGAAATTTTGATTTCCTGGTATCGATATCAAATTTTCTGCACTATTGGAAGAACTACAACCTTGAAACTTCTAAATATCGTTTCTTATGTCTTTGTCTATGAGTGTATCAAATTTGATTAAAATCGGACCACTTCTTCTATAAACCGATTTTTTCGATTATCGATTTTCGATATTAATCGGGGGTACCTCGACACAAAACCTAGGTAAGAACACTCGCAGACGCTTATAATACAACTGTGTAAGTTTTCAAGAAAGTCGGTTCAGCCGTTCCAGAGTCCATAGGTAAAACACACACACACACACACACACACACACAGTTCCATTTATGAATAAGTTTAGATTCTTTTTCTAGATCTTCCAATAAACGGAAGAATAATTTGACAAAAATGGATAGTCAATAATATTTATATTAAACTCATATTTCAGAATTTCAACTTTTTCTGAATAATTAATCTAAAATTTGTCCGTCAGTTAAGTGCCATACGTGATACATGCTCGGGCGATCATGTCTCGAAAAAGGCACGACTAACTGGGTAGAAGATCTTTCTGCAGTAGGTTGCCAATACTTTCTACGGTAAACTGGCTGCCAACCAAGGTTGTAGAACCCAACTGGTATTCGAACTCGGCTCTCCGATTTCTCGTTCTGGATCGATATACACTGCACTACAGTAACAAATATTAAACTGGAATACCTATCTATGTTTACATTCTGTCAGTCTATAAATTCTAGCAGGTGTTCGTATGAAAACTAGTGAGACTCCAATGAAAATATCTGCACTAGTCAAATAGCTCGGGGGCCAATAATTTCGTTCACGTCTTACGAAAGAAAGGACAAAGCCGGGGCGCAACAATCACACCGCTTCAGGCAACATAGCATGAAAGGGATCAAATCACGCAAGAGAAACGCAGCAGAAATTTAATGTTGGAACATTTTACCGCCGGGGAAGCTCGACAATCAATTTGAACTAAAAAGAAGATCACCAAATGTGTGACAAGGTAAACTTCAAAGGTAAACCGCTTTCATAACATAATTTCGCAGGTAATACGCTTTTTCTCTGTTTGTACAGAAGTTGTACGATAAAAAAATATAAATTTAAATTAAAAAGTAATAAAACTAAAAGCAATATCTTTTTAGCGCGTGCACACACACACACACACACACACACACACACACACACACACTATATATATATATATATATATATATATATATATATATATGAATGAAAATGCCTTTCTACTGTGAATTAGAACTGCTTAAATGGAATATTACAGTCAATTAGCAACCGAAAAAGAGTTTGAGAGCAAAATAAAAATAGGAATCATATTAATTAAGTTAATCGATGTATTAATATAAGTACATATAAAATCTGTGTTATTCGGCAGGATTTTTTTTTTCGTAACAAAAATTTATTGTAAATAATCAGGCCGGTAGAAATAAATATATAATGCTGTTTGAATATAAACAGAATATCTACTTAAATACAAGTATCGATCAAAAATAATGTTCAAATAAATAATTTCAAATTGTCACTTGTTTATAACCAATTTCGTTAATCCTCGTTAATTTTCGTAATATATATTTATTTATTTTGTCTTACAAAATTATGGCACAAGGCCGAAAAAAAGGATAGGGAACAAAACTTGGGTTGGTCTGCCACTACCTATCTTATACCTAGCTAATCCGACTCGAGACCCAGACATACGTTACAATTTTTCTCAGTCACCACAAGAACTTATCCATCAACACTCACACTGCCATGTACCAAAATACCACACAACATTCCTGCGATCTAAAACCACCCCAAATGAACATAAAAATTCCACAATGTACAATAATTACAAAAACTGAAATACTGAACGAGACGAGATTAAACGGGGCAAAATAAAACGGAGCTGGCAATCTCGAGCTGGATAGTGCCGGGACCAGGCCGGGAAACACACTCACTCACATTAACTAGATACACAAAAAGGGACTTACCTTAACCAAGGGGAGGGTTCCAAAGGAATCCACCCCGATGTGACAACCAGACCTAAAAGAGAAAATCAAGGCTAACCCAGTTCACGCGAATCAGGCTTGCCACTTTTATCCACCTTTCGCTGAAATCTGTCGACGTCAATCGTTTCCGATCTGTTCTAATCTTCATTTTGAGCTGATGCTCAAAATATCGGATCACATCCTGATGTATATATATATATATATATATATGTAAACGCGTTTACTTTCGGCGTAATAACATCAACGGCCGAAAGTAAACGCGTTTTTTTGTTTTTTTTCAAATCACAAACTGCGCACTAAAAATGAAGATTAACGTCCAATGTAGTCTCTGCTCTTATTTGATCTGGCATATATATATATATATATATAATACTCTTAATACCCTGTCTAGTGGCAAAAGTTGCTTGGTAGCGCCAGGAGTGGCAGTACCGCCTTGAGCAACCGAAACTGTGTTATCATCCTGGATGGCGGCTGATGAGAACAGGGTATCGCACGTGCTTTCACACGTTGTATGATGAAAAAATATATATATTATTTTTAAATTGCAAAACGTAATTCTGTTCTGACATAATATCAGATCTGGTGAAATGTAATTTTGATGTCATAAAGGACGAAATGCGTCACATGAAACCTTTTTCACTTAAACTATGCATGTTTCCTTTAAAAGTGTTCTTGATATATAAACATTTATATACTATTATTCCATAAATGGCATGTATAAAATAATTTCAACATTATATGCCGTTGCCATGGAGTCATTTTTAGTTGTTCGCACATTAAACAAAATTAAATCCGATTACCATAAGTTTATTTAACATAAAACAGTGCCTTGTAACACTGTTTTTTTCAGAACTTTACCTCAAAAAAGATTTTGATTTTCTTGGATTTCTTTTTTAACAGTGTCTTAATTTGCTTAGGGTTGATTCGAAAATAAAAAGACAATCATTTGTAGCAACCGAAAAATACGTTTTGCACATTTAAATCAATGTTAAAAAAACAGAGATAAAACAAGAATATTATTTCAATCCGAAAACACTTGTCTAAGATAATTAACAAAAGCCAAATCGCTGAGAACAATTATTAGTAATTTTGTGATGTTATTCTCATTATTTGCAAATTATTAGTAGGGAAAAACGAAGATTTGTTGAACTGAATTCTGTTGTAACAGTCCAAAGTATACGTCCAGCCCAGTATATATCCCAACCTAGAACATAATCGAGGTTATTCAAAGCCAGCCTGTTTTATAACCAGGGTATTAAGCTCGGATCGTTGATACACCTGGACATAAAACAGACTAAGCTTGAATATATCCATTAGGCCCAATCATGCCATTCCCTTTTCCCCCGTAATAAAATGTATATTATTACTGTATTTCTAGATGAATAGCCGAAAATATTTCGCATCATCTTTGGTCACACACCCGCACAATAAGCTTATGAATTTTGACTAAAATGATTCAAAAGTGGTCATATTCTGTCAATGATCTCTGTTATTTTGTTTGAAACATCACATCACATTCTATTAAAAAAGAGGGTTTTTAGTACTTATAGATAAAGATGTTGTAAACTTACCTAGGTGAAGTATAGTTTAAACTAAGCTATTTCATACTGCGAGGTATGAACAATGTTAGCTCCAATCATATTTGGAACGTTGTTCTGGACTAGGCTAAAATCTGATGCAGGTATAAAATAAATGGAGGGTAATGATGGAGATGCTTGACAGCCTCGACATATTTAGGAAAGACTTAAGAGTAATCAAGAATCCCTTCTGGCAGCAAACTGCCTGCATACGGACAGGTAACGAATTCAGCAATTATACTAAAAGGGCGTAAGACAAGGATGCATCTTTTCACCGGATCTATTCAACTTGTACAGCAAGACTATTCTGAGAACCCGAGATGTTATGCCAGGATTCGTCATCGGAGGCCACAATTTAAACAATATAAGGTACGCAGATGATACAATGCTGATAGCAGACACAGAAAGAAAACTACAAGACCTCCTACAGAAGGTAACTGAAGAGAGTGACAAGAAAGAACTACAAATAAACTGCAAGAAAATGGAATGCATGGTCATCAGCAAAAAGGGCAGCCCAAAATGCCAATTACAGGTGAGGGACTCTAAAATCAAGCAAGTACAGAAATTTAAATACCTAGGAAGTGTTCTAACAGAAGACGAAAAGTGCGACACTGAGATCCGAAGGTGAATTGGTATGGCAAAATAAGCATTCCAGAAGTTGAGTAAAGTATTAAGAAACAGGACAACTTCACTAGAAACAAAGAGGGGAGTATTGGATTGCTATGTGATGTCGGTTCTTCAATATGGCAGTGAATGTTGGGCAATATCTTCGAAGATGAAAATCCTTGAAGCAGCTGAAATGTGGATCTACAGTAGGATACTGCGGATATCATGGGCCGAGCATGTGAACAATGACGAGGTTTTTGAAAGGATAGAGACGAAAAGGAAATTAATACTGAGCATCAGGAAGAGACAACTGAAGTTCCTGGGACATGCAATGAGGAAAGAGGGCTTGGAAAACCCGTTACTAACAGTCAAGATAGAGGGAAAAGAGACCGGGGGAAAGCAGCGGATAACATATTTGAAGGACCTGATCAGGTAGATGACGATACGAGGGCTGCATGGTGCAACAGGAGAAAGCTTGCTAAGAGCCACCAGGGACAGAGAGATGTGGAAAGGCATGATCGCGTACGCCCTGAAAGGACATGGCACATAAAAGAAGAAGAATGTGGGCTACTACACTATCTCTTGCTGGTTATGTCCACATCTTTCAGAAAAACGTGAATGCACTCCTTCCTGTACTCTGTTTATATGGAATAAAACGTAACTATCTATTTACTTACATGCTACGATGAGTAGATTAACACTTAAATAAACCACTCTCCGGTAACTATTTTAACTGGTCGTGGAATAGCAGTAAATGCTGTTACCCCTATTGTTGACGTCGACAGAGGCTAACGGGGATAAAGATAAGAATGATTATTATATGAAATAATGTAGCAGTTATTCGTGATCTTGTTTGATCGAGTCGATAAAAGGGTCTAGGTGTTTTCTAAGAAACAATGACATTTTTTTAAAAATTGAGGTGAATTTTTGACAAACAGCAGCATTTCTTAACTTGCCACCCCATTGGCAAGTCAATATTCTATTTCATTTGCAAACAATGGCCATCAATTTTAAGTGAGTTATGATGGGTCAGAGAAAAAATTTAGGTTCATAGATAACTCTACAGAATATTTAGTGGTTGATAGCAATAAAAGTTTGCTTGCTGCAGCTCAAAGCATGATGTGGGAAAACAGGGATTATCTGAAAACATTAGGGTTGTCTGATTTTAGACAGGCACGAGTGTAGCTTGACTAATAAGTCAGTTAAATGCCATACGTGATACACGCTTGGGCTATCATGTCTCGAAAGTGACATGACTGACTTAGCAGAAGATTTTCCCGCAATAAGTTGCCATTACTTTCTGTGGTCGATTGATTGCCAACCAAGGCTATAGAAACCCAATTGCCCAGCTAAATAACCCATATGTAGGGGGAGAAGCGACGGATTTATACATTTTGAAGGGTATTTGCACGTAAGTGAATGCAACGAATTCAACTGGAATTCGAACTCGGCTCTCCTATTTTTTGCTCCGATCCGATACCCACTGTAAACTGAGTAAATAAGAAGCCTACATTAGAGCATAAAACCAAATTTCTGTAACTGTCGAGAGTTTGACCTTGAGTGGATCACCCACAACTGTGACCAAATACCTGACGGAAATAACCTTTGTCAGTTTCTATGCATAATTAAAAAAAAAAAATTTATTATTTTACAGCATGTAATCCGTACAAAATAACATGATTCTTTAAGATTAATTTCTACTAGGGATCATAGCGTAGTTATTTGTCCGTTCTGTGGAAACCGTTGCACACAGGCGCGCGCGCACACATCTCTCTTATTGCGTTGTATATAAATTAAATTTTATTTGTGAAAATGTTAGCAGCATCCTTCTGTAGAACCAAATTTCAGTTGCTTCAAGTTTTTACTTAATCTTTGTTGATATTGTCCAGCATTCATTGCTGTATTGAAGAACTTATATCACATAGCAATCTAGTACTCTTTTTGTTTTGTTTCTAGCGAAATTTTCCTGTCCCTTGATACTCTACTCAGCTTCTGGAACGTGTCCTTTGCAATGCCAATTCGCCTTCGTATCTCTGTGCCGCATTTTCCGTCTTCTGTTAGAATACTTCCTAGATACACACACACACACACACACACACACACACACACACACACACACACACACACATATATATATATATATATATATATATAAAAGAAAGAAGAATAAAATTGCAACATTGAAAACATTAATTTAAAACAGGGCTCAATATAAAAATAGAACAATTAACATTTATTATTTAACATTTACATTAGAACATGTAAATAACGCCTACAAAATTGTACATCGTGTTTCAACCCTGAAAAACAAAGTCTAATCAGGTATTTTCTCTAACTGTTTAAAACAGGGCTCAATATAAAAATAGAACAATTAACATTTATTATTTAACATTTACATTAGAACATGTAAATAACGCCTACAAAATTGTACATCGTGTTTCAACCCTGAAAAACAAAGTCTAATCAGGTATTTTCTCTAACTGTTTAAAACAGGGCTCAATATAAAAATAGAACAATTAACATTTATTATTTAACATTTACATTAGAACATGTAAATAACGCCTACAAAATTGTACATCGTGTTTCAACTCTGAAACACAAAGTCTAATCAGGTAATTAGTAATCATTACTAATTACCTGATGAGACATTGTTTTGTCAATTTCGAAACAAAATGTACAATTTTGTAGGAGTTATTTATCTGTTCTCAAGTAAATACTAAGTAATCTATCTATCTATCTATCTATCTATCGATAGATAGATAGATAGATAGATAGATAGATAGATAGATAGATAGATGTATTTTCTCTAACTATTTAAAACAGGGCTCAATATAAAAATAGAGCAATAAATATTTATTATTTAACTTTTACATTAGAACATGTAAATAACTACTAGAAAACTGTACATTTTTTTTCAACATTTAAAAACAATGTCTCATCAGGGAGTTAATAATGATGATAATAGACAATTTTATTAAAAACTTATTTTATGAAGCATCACTTCACTTTTCGTTTTTGGAAAATTTTCCTTAAAAGGTTTCATAAGTAAAGAAGAAAAAAAGAGAAGAGAAGAAAAGAGAATTCTTCTTCTTCTATGTGCCCTGTCCCTTCAGAACGTAGGCGATCATGGCTCTCCACGTCTCCCTATCCCTTGTGGCTCTTAGTATGTTTACCCCTGTTGCTCCTGACAACCCCGGTTCCGTCATCCACCTGATCAGGCCCTGCAAATATGTTATCGCTGCCTTCCTCTGTCTCTCCTTCCTTCTATCTGTCCAGTCAGTATCAGGTTCTCCAGGCTCTCCTTCCTCATTGCGTGTCCCAGGAACTTCAGTTGTCTCTTCCTGATGCTCAGCATCAATTTCCTTTTTGTTGCCATTCTTTCTAACACCTCGTCGTTGCTTGTATGCTCAGTCCACGATATCCGTAGCATCCTTCTGTAGAACCACGGCCGCTTCCAGTTTTGTCCTCATTTTCGATGATATTGTCCAGCATTCACAGCCGTATTGAAGAACTGACATCACGTAGCAGTCTAGGACTCTTTTCTTCGTTTCTATTGAGATTTTCCTGTGTGTTAGTATTTTGCTCATCTTCTGGAACGCGTCCTTTGCCATGCCAATTCGCCTTCGGATCTCCGTGTTGCACTTTCCATCTCCTGTTAGAACACTTCCTAGGTACTTAAATTCTTGTACTTGTTTGATTCAAAGAGAATAAGCTAAAAAAAAAAAAAGGAAAAGAAAGAGTAAAGAAGAAAATCAAAATGAAAAAAGAAAGCATAAGAAATACCAATGAAAAAATAAGAGACAAAGGCAAATGTCAAATTACAACAAGACAAAAGAAGGGGAAAGTAAAGAAAAAAAAATGTGAAGATGTTTAGAAGTGTTTAAGCCAATAAAATAATGTTCAAGGTTAGAATTCAAATTTGAGCGGAAATGAGGTGCAACAGTAAGTTTTGTAAATTCAAAATTTATGGCATTTTTAAATGAACACTCAAACAAAAATGTTTTTTCATACAACGTCAAATGAAGAATATGCTTAAAAGAAATATCAAGACTAAATTAAAATGACTTAGCATTAAAAATTATAATAAAAAGTAAATATTAATATATATTAATATATATATATATATGTGTGTGTGTGTGTGTGTGTGTGTGTGTGTGTGTGTGTGTGTGTGTTTATATATATATATATGCAAACCTCTCTCTATACTCGTTTCGAAAAACCCTCCGAGTACATACGCGGAAGCAAAAAATGTTAATAAAAAAAGAAAGAGCTAAGAACTTGAACATCAGTCAAAGTACGTAGCCCAAAGAAAAAAAAACCGAGACGAGTAACCTGAAACAAGTAGAGCAAACCAAGTAAATAACTAACCTAAAGAGCCAACGAACCTACCAAGGTTTCACCTAACCGGATCTTCAGGGAAGGTTAGGTGAAACCATGGTAGTTTCGTTGGATTTTTATGTTAGTTACTTTATATATATATATATATATATATATATATATATATATATATATATATATATATATCAAATTAGAAACTACTATCAGTACATTAAGAATAAGAATAATAAATAAAAAAGACTAACACATGCCAAAACATATTATTAATAACTACTAATCCAATATAATATTTAAAACTAGAATAGATCATAAATGGTAATATAATGTAAATAAAAAGATAATATTACATAAGAAGAGAGATTATAAGATGGAGGATTTTAGCAGGATTTTAAATTTAATACTTTAATATGTTTAAAATTTACTGTAGTTTCATATTTTTGTTTTAATAATAAGTCACTATTAAAAAAATTAATTTACATATTCTCTTGCAGACAGAGGAAGCATAGTTCCTTCAATCTTGCTTGAGATTTTTCCATTTAACTTTACGTATTTTATTATCCTCTTTTAACTTCCAAAAATATTTAGAAAGTGAAGCCATATTTCGTTTGTCCGTATTAGTGAAAAAGAAGAGAATATTATATATATATATATATATATTTAATCATATCACCCCAAGCAAGGCGAAAACGCCACTGCTGCGCAGGGGGATACGTAAGAGTGAAAAGATTGGAAAAGAGAAAAACCGGAAACCACATCCTAAACAGGAAAAAAGGGATGAGCCTCTTCACCTGTTCAATAGACGTGGGTGGAGTGTGAACCGGGCGATAGTTTACTCTATCTACTCCAATTAGTCTCTCTCTCTCTCTCTCTCTATATATATATATATATATATATATATAAGCTTTTATTTTTCATAAGCTATAATAATTATATATATATATATATATATATATATATATCCGAGTGAATACAGAACGAAGAAAGAGTTTTCACAACATCCAAAACATTAATTTAAAACAGTGCTCAATATATAATATATAGAGCTGTGAATATTCATTATAAATTATATTTTAAAACATGTACATAATCTTTTTTATATATATCCACTACAAAGGTACATTTGTTTCGACATTGAAACTTCAATGTCTCATCAGGCGGTATGTATAGGAATGGAAAGCCTCATTTTTTATATTTGGTCAGTTGTGTTTGGGGTGTTCGTGGGGGTTAGTTCCTCTAAGAAATCCTAAAGGATATAGTCTAGTCACAAGATATATAAAAAAAACTTACACTCTAGTTGTTAATGTTAAATCTGTCTAGAATTCAAAGACACTCATTAATCAAACATACTCACTCTCCTCAAAATTCTAAAGGTCAATCAACAGAACTTGTTCCCTTATCACTAAACCCCACCCCGCCAACATCATATACACAACTGACCAAGTATAAGAAAAGAAATTTAAAATTAAAAATTTAATAGAAAAAAATCGGTTTCCAAACTGTGATCTAATTAAAAATTAAAAATTTAATAGGAAAAATCTATTTCTTAATTCCAAAATTAAGATTAAATATACAAATTTACATTAATTATATTGACTCTAAATACAAAAATATTCTGTACAAAATAAGCATCACACTCCTTACCGGCTCTTCTAAGAAATCCAAAGGATATAGTCTAGTCGTCAGATAATAAAAACTTACATTCTAACTGCTAATGTTAAATCTGTCTAGAAATCAAAGACTCTCATTGATCAACCATTTTAACTACCCACACCACTTTCTTCACAATTCCAACGGTCAATACACGTGACTTGTTCCCTTATCACTAACCCCCACCAACACCCCAAACACAACTGACCAAATATAAGAAAAGAGGCATTCCATTCCTATACTTACCGCCTGATGAGACATTGAAGTTTCAATGTAGAAACAAATGTACCTTTGTCGTGGATATATATATATATAATATATATATATATATATATATATATAAATTATGTACTTGTTCTAAAATATATATATATATATATATATATATATATATATATATACAGGTAGTCCATAAAGATCGTGTGTACTTTTAAAAATTTATAACTTTATTTGTATTTGCGATATAAATAATTTGTAAAAAAGGATTAGAAAGAAGTAAATCTATATTCTTTAAGGTTTTATCGAAATTTTAGTTAAGTTTCGTCGCTGATACATGATCTTCCAGACCGTGGTTTATTGTGGACAGAGCCTGTCACTTTAATTTTTACATCCATTTAGCAATAGTATTCCTATGAGGTAGTTCTTTATTGTATTCAATTCGAAACTTTCTTTGTACAGCAATAGTAGATCTCAGTTCAGCCAAACAAAGGACACAGCTTACTTTTTCCTCACTTGAAACCATGGATCAAATTGATTCTGAAAAAAAGAAAATATTTTTTTTACTTATCTAAAAATTGTTGCAAATTTTGTCGTAAAGAATTATTCAATAAGTATAATCAAAACTAGGTTCATTAGACTTTATAACATTTTTTACCGATTATTTCTATCACAAATACAAGAAAAGTTACAAATTTTTACAAAGTGTACACGGTTTTTATGGACACCTTATATATATATATATATATATATATATAAAAGGCAAGAGGTTTGTGTGCGTGTCTGTCTATCTGTCTGTCTGTATGTCATTTATACAAATCCACAATTTTTATTCCATTTTTGCTAAACTTCAGACAAATATTTTTTCGACTCCCGGTCAAGTCATGGGCTATTTATTTTTTCCGATTTCCCCTGATATCGGAAATCGATACCTCGATATTCGAACAAGTCTAATCAAGATCAGGATTTAAACGCTTTTATCGTGGTTCTTGCTGCAAAATTTGCTCTAACTTAGTTATAGTTTTTAGTCCCAAACATTCGTAGATCTTCTCAGACGACTCATTTTCCACGATATCGGAAATCGATACTCCCGATATTCTACCAATATCCAGCCATCAATATGGCTCATTTTCTCCAATTTTACTCCCGATTGGTACGATAAGATTTCATGGACTTACTTAGGTTAGTTTATCTATGGATGACTTATTTGACTCCGATATTGAAAATCAATACCCCGATATCCTATCGGGTCTGTTCAAAATCAGGTTTTCAGTCCTTTTATTTTAGTTTTTGCTTCGGGTTTGGCTCTAAGTAGGTACAAGTGTAGTTCTTAGTCTCAGCTCTGATGCCATTTACTTAGAGGACTTATTTAGCCTTCAAAATTCAGCTTGCGACGGAAAACTTATTTGACATCGATACTGGAAATCAAAATGTGACTTACATCCATTCATTTTTCTTTCAATCTACGGTTTCGCTTTGACAGGAAGCAACTATGGACTTTTTGTCTTTCGTTCCAACGTCCATTTTTGTTTCGTCTTTGAAAGAACAATGGCTCATCAGGTAGTTAATAATAATGGTAATCCTACAATCATTATTAACTAACTGATGAGACATTGTTCTTCCAATGTCGAAACAATATGTACAATTTTGTAGTAGATTGTAGTTTGTACATGTTAGAAAATATAATCTAATATATATATATATATATATATATATATATATATATATATATATAATAGAATTAGTACACACTAATGGATTGACAGTCAACTGTTTGTCGTGATTTACTTTATTAAGAGTGCTCGATACTTAGTAGATCATATATATATATATATATATATATATATATATATAATAAACGTATAATAAATGCAACTATGCTTCTATAGTTATCGTAATATTTCTTCGAAATATTTCTTTGATATGTTGTTTTTATAGTTATGGTAATATGTCGATCCTATGTAATGTCGTTTCTAAAGTTATGGTAATATGTCGTTTCTATGTAATGTCGTTTCTATAGTAATGTTAATATATTGTTTCTATAGTTATGGAAATATATTGTTTCTATGTAATGTCGTTTTTATAGTGATGGTGGTATGTCTTTTCTATAGTTATGGTAATATGTTGTTACTATAGTTATGGTAATATGTCATTTCCATGTAATGTCGTTTTTAAAGTCATGGTAATATTTTGTTACTATATTTATTGTAATATGTCGTTTCTATGTAATGTAGTTTCTATAGTTATGTAATGTTTCTATAGTTACGGTAATATGTCCTTTCTATAGTCATGGTAATATGTCATTTCTATCTAATCTCGTTTCTATAATAATGGTAATATGTCGTTTCTATGTAATGTCGTTTCTATAGTTATGGTAATATATCGTTTCTATAGTTATGGAAATATATCGTTTCTATGTAATGTCGTTTTTATAGTGATGGTAATATGTTGTTTTTATAGTTATGGTAATATGTTGTTACTATAGTTATGGTAATATGTAATTTCTATGTAATGCCGTTTTTATAATTTTTTTTTTTAATCATATCACCCCGGGCAAGGCGGTAAGACCACTGGTGTGCAGGGGGCTACGTAAGAGTGAAAAGATTGGAAAAGAGAAAGCCGGAAACCACATCTTAAGCAGGGAACAAGGGATGAGCCTCTACACCTGTTCAATAGACACGTGGGTGGAGTGTAAACCGGGCGATAGTTCAGTCTATCTACTATGGTAATATATCGTTTCTATAGTTATGGTAATATGTCGATTCTATGTAATGTCGTTTCTATAGTCATGGTAATGTTTCGTTTCTATAGTCATGGTAATATGTCGTTTCTAAAGTTATCGTAATATGTTGTTACTATAGCTATGGTAATATGTCGTTTTTATAGTTATGGTAATATGTTCTAACCATAGTTTTAATAATATGTCATTTCTATGTAATGTCGTTTCTATAGTTATGGTAATATGTCGTTTCTATGTAATGTCGTTTCTATAGTTATGGTAATATATCGTTTCTATAGTTTTGGAAATATATCGTTTCTATGTAATGTCGTTTTTATAGTGATGGTAATATGTTGTTTTTATAGTTATGGTAATATGTTGTTACTATAGTTATGGTAATATGTCATTTCTATGTAATGCCGTTTTTATAATTTTTTTTTTAATCATGTCACCCCGGGCAAGGCGGTAAGACCACTGGTTTGCAGGGGGCTACGTAAGAGTGAAAAGATTGGAAAAGAGAAAGCCGGAAACCACATCTTAAGCAGGGAACAAGGGATGAGCCTCTACACCTGTTCAATAGACACATGGGTGGAGTGTAAACCGGGGGATAGTTCAGTCTATCTACTATGGTAATATATCGTTTCTATAGTTATGGTAATATGTCGATTCTATGTAATGTCGTTTCTATAGTCATGGTAATGTTTCGTTTCTATAGTCATGGTAATATGTCGTTTCTAAAGTTATCGTAATATGTTGTTACTATAGCTATGGTAATATGTCGTTTTTATAGTTATGGTAATATGTTCTAACCATAGTTTTAATAATATGTCATTTCTATGTAATGTCGTTTCTATAGTTATGGTAATATGTCGTTTCTATGTAATGTCGTTTCTATAGTTATGGTAATATATCGTTTCTATAGTTTTGGAAATATATCGTTTCTATGTAATGTCGTTTTTATAGTGATGGTAATATGTTGTTTTTATAGTTATGGTAATATGTTGTTACTATAGTTATGGTAATATGTCATTTCTATGTAATGCCGTTTTTATAATTTTTTTTTAATCATGTCACCCCGGGCAAGGCGGTAAGACCACTGGTTTGCAGGGGGCTACGTAAGAGTGAAAAGATTGGAAAAGAGAAAGCCGGAAACCACATCTTAAGCAGGGAACAAGGGATGAGCCTCTACACCTGTTCAATAGACACATGGGTGGAGTGTAAACCGGGGGATAGTTCAGTCTATCTACTATGGTAATATATCGTTTCTATAGTTATGGTAATATGTCGATTCTATGTAATGTCGTTTCTATAGTCATGGTAATGTTTCGTTTCTATAGTCATGGTAATATGTCGTTTCTAAAGTTATCGTAATATGTTGTTACTATAGTTATGGTAATATGTCGTTTTTATAGTTATGGTAATATGTTCTAACCATAGTTTTAATAATATGTCATTTCTATGTAATGTCGTTTCTATAGTTATGGTAATATGTCGTTTCTATGTAATGTCGTTTCTATAGTGATGGTGGTATGACGTTTCTATGTAATATCGTTTTTATAGTCGTGGTAATTTGTCGTGTCTATAGTTATGGAAATATGTCATTTCTATCTAATCTTGTTTTTGTAATCATGGTAATATGTTGTTTCTACAGTTATGGTAATATGTCGATTCTATGTAATGTCGTTTCTATAGTGATGGTGGTATGACGTTTCTATGTAATATCGTTTTTATAGTCGTGGTAATTTGTCGTGTCTATAGTTATGGAAATATATCTTTTATATGTAATGTCGTTTCTATAGTGATGTGTAATATGTCGTTTCTATAGTTATGGTCATACGTTGTTACTATAGTTATGGTAATATGTCGTTTCTATCTAATTTCAATTCTATATTTATGGTAATATGTCGTTTCTATAGTTACGTTAATATATCCTTTCTATGGTTATGGAAATATATCGTTTCTATGTAATGTCGTTTCTATAGTGATGGTAATATGTCATTTCTATATTTATGGTAATACGTTGTTACTATAGTTATGGTAATATGTCGTTTCTATGTAATATCGTTTCTATAATTATGGTAATATGTCCTTTCTATAGTTATGGTAATATATCGTTTCTATAGTTATGGAAATATATCGTTTCTATGTAATGTCGTTTTTATAGTGATGGTAATATGTCGTTTCTATAGTGATGGTAATATGTCGTTTCATTATAATGTCGTTTTATAGTTATGGTAATATGTTTTTACTATAGTTATGTTAATATGTCATTTCCATGTAATGTCGTTTTTATAGTTATGGAAATATGTTGTTACTATAGTTATGGTAATATGTCGATTCTATGACATGTCGGTTTTATAATTATGGTATCATTTTTATTGTTATGGTAATATGTCGTTTCTATGTAATGTCGTTTCTATAGTTATGGTAATAAGTCGTTTCTATAGTTACGGTAATATGTCGTTTCTATAGTCATGGTAATATGTCATATCTATCGAATCTCGTTTTTATAATAATGGTAATATATCCTTTTTATAGTCATGATAATATATCGTTTCTATCGTTATTGAAATATATTGTTTCTATGTAAAGTCGTTTTTATAGTGATGGTAATATGTCGTTTTTATCGTTATGGTAATATTTTGTTGCTATAGTTATGGTAATATGCCATTTGTATATAATCTCTTTTTTATAATTGTGATAATATGTCATTTCTTTAATTATGGTAATATGTCGATTCTATGTAATGTCGTTTCTGTAGTTATGGTAATATGTCGTTTCTATAGTCATGGTAATATGTCATTTTTATAGTTATGGTAATATGTTGTTACTATAGTTATGGTAATATGTCGTTTCTATGTAATGTCGGTTTTATAATTATGGTAATATATCGTCTAAAATTATGGTAATATGTCGTTTCTATAGTCATGGTAATATGTCATTTCTATCTAATCTTGTTTTTATAATAATGGTAATATGTCGTTTCTATAGTTATGATAACATGCCGTTTCTATAGTTAAGGTCATATGTCGTTTTAATGTAATGTCGTTTCTATAATTATGGTAATATGTCGTTTCTATAGTCATGGTAATATGTCGTTTCTATAGTCATGGTAATATGTCTTTTCTATCTAATGTCGTTTTTTATTATAATGGTAATATGTCGGTTCTATAGTTATGGTAACATGTCGTTTCTATAGTTATGGTAATATATCGTTTCTATCTGATGTCGTTTCTATAGTTATGGTAACATGTCGTTTCTATAGTCGTGGTAATATGTCGTTTCTATCTAATGTCGTTTCTATAGTTATGGTAACATGTCGTTTCTATAGTTATGGTAATATGTCATTTCTATGTAATGTTTCTATAGTTATGGTAATATTTCGTTTCTATGTAATGTTTCTATAGTTATGGTAATATATCGTTTCTATATTTAATGAAATATTTTTATATTGATGGTAATATGTCGTTTGTATAGTTATGAAAATATTTCTTTTTATTTTGTTGAATAAATATATTGTCTTACATTTTTTTTATTACAAACAGTAAGCATAGAGGCTGTCTCCTGTATTTTCAGTGCGCGTCAATTTGCCAGATCAAAATAGGCCAGCAGAATAGACGTTAACTGCATTCGTCAGCATGGTCTCCGTTTTTCTAAAAAAGAACAACGTCCTCAGTTTCCCAGCATTGCAAGCAAACCTAGATTACAGATAAAATAAAGACCAAACAGCATGGTTACATTTAGCTCGTTCTGCAGTGATGAAAAGTGAATGGACATTTATTACGAATGAAAGAAAAGAAGAGATTGATCCCTGTTATAAGAGGTACTAAAAGTCGGGGAAGGGACTTGTAGACAGAATTATTGTTTGACTCATGTGCTGCTGCTTAAAAACGGAATTAAAAATTCCTTTCTTTTTTATGGTAAAATTTCGTGGCACGGGCACCAATTCTCAGGCAATCGGTGTTATGTAATCTCTCAAGTTATCGGTTTCTCTGACACATCAGCATTTTTCGCTAATGTTTCTAATGATCGTCACATTAACTGTATTAATATGTATCAGTTCTATTAAGAAAATAAAACAAATTGAAAGAATGTCAACAATTCAAATTAATAATAAAGCAAGGAAAACTTCTTCTGTTATTCAAAATTCTCAAGAAAGATTTCAAAGTTGTCATAGGTTATATCATGTAGTAATAACTCCATTAAAAAACAAGCAAACAATTTTATATAGGCTTGTTAAGATTAAAAGAGTGCTGAATTAAGAGGATGTTTGATTGACAGCAGGGCCGTACTAGGGCCCCCGCAGAACCCGCAATTGCTGGGGGGTGCGCAAGTTCCCTAGGGGCTACAAGGCTCTGGGAAAACTCAAGGATTTTTGGCTCCGCAGATCTATTGTAATGAAAAAAAATTAACAAAATAATTATTAGGATTAACTGGAAAATTATTATCATACGTTTATGTTGAAATAGACATCTATCAACCCATCTCTCTCTCGCACTCTCTTTCTCTCTCTCTCTCTCTTTCTCTCTCTCTCTATATATATATATAGAGAGAGAAAGAAAGAGAGAGAGAGAGAGATAGGGAAAGAGTATGTTAGTTTATTTAAAGCACCATTTATTGTGGCTTCAGTATGTTCGGGGTGCGCAAGTTGCATTTTGCGGGTAGAGGGACCGCAAGGCGCATTCTGCTCGGGAGGCCGCGATGTTGCTAAGCACGGCACTAGTTGGCAGCACAATATAATCGGTTTGCTTGTTAATTACTGAGTATGGACAGAGATAATGCCTGAGATTATCTCGTTTTTTTCTTTATTCAATTTGTATTTAATGACCCGTGGTTTTCTTGTATAAGCAGCAGCGCTTCAGAATTTTTTTTTCTATTTTTTAATCATTTCACCCCGAGCAAGGCAGAAACGCCACTGATGTGCAGGGGGCGACATAAATGTAAAAAGATTAATTAGAAAAGAGTGAGGAGTACAAACTAGTTACAAAGGAACAATAGAAAGCTGAGAAAGCAGGTGCGATGACAGATACATAGGTGGAGAGAAAGGGAAGGTTATACGGAGGTGGGGAGAGAGCTAGAGTCCAGTGGTAAGTAGATGAGTATTGACTTTGCATTTAAATTTCTGGAGGTTGTAGCCGTCAGAAAAAAAAGAATACGGGAGTGAGTTCCACAGGCGGGAAGTGCGAGAGAAGAAGCTGAAGGAGTAGAATTGTCGTCTGCATTTGGCTAACCTGACTGTGAGTGGGTGGGACCCAGTTGCCAGTCTGGTTGCACGAGTAAACACCTGTTGAGGAGGCATCAGTGACTTAAGTTCGTCTGAGCAGAAGCCATGAAAGTATTTATAGAACAGACAAAGGGAGGCCACATTTCGACGATGGGGAAGTGGCTGCAGTCGAGCCGCCAGATTAGTACCTATCACATTACAGACTCTCCATTAGAGCCTGTCAAGAACACTGAGGAGAACGGCAGGGGAACCTGACCATAAATGGCAGCAGTACTCCATGCACGGACGGATGGTTGACTTGTATATATGCAGGATGGATTCAGGTGGAAAAAACATCCTGGATCGACATAGTGACCCAACCTTCTTAGCAGTAGATTTTGCTATGGATTCAATATAGTAGTTCCATTTGAGGTCTGAGGACAGGATAAGTCCGAGGAGGCGTAGTGTATTACTCCCAGGGAGAATCGCTTGGTCCATGCTTATGGGAGGCAGGAGAGGTTGCCTGTAATGGTTGACAGACAACAGCTTGGTCTTAGATGAATTGAAGTTGACAAGCCACTTCTTGCCCCAGTTCACCACAGAGTGTAGATCCCGCTCAAGGTCAGCAGCGAGATTATGTCTGTCCGCCACGACAGGTTTCTTACTGGTGCGGGAGTATATTGTAGTGTTATCTGCGTAGATGCCTACTTGGGACTTGATCTCATCTGGGAGGTCGTTGATGAAAATATGGAAGAGCGTCGGGCCCAGGATAGAGCCCTGTGGGTACCAGCATTCGTGCTGTAGGACGAAGAGGCACGCCCATTCAGAACGACCTTCATTTTGCGGTTATTTAAGAAAGATTGGATTAGTTCAAGCAGGCGACTGGTAATGCCATAACCGCGTAGTTTGCATAGGAGGCCAGAGTGCCAAACCCTGTCGAAAGCCTTGGAGATGTCCAGAGCAACCGCGCGAGCCTCGTCAGACTCATCAAGGGCCTGTAGCATGTACTCCGTTACGGTTGTTAGCAGGTCGGCCGTGGACCTGGCAAAGCGGAATCCATATTGCCTGTCGGAGAACAGTTTGTGGGCGGTGAGATGATGAACTATTTCAGCATTGATTATAGCCTCGAATACTTTCCCGAATATCGGTAGAAGACTGATAGGGCGATAATTGGATGAGTCCGAGGGTTCACCACAATTCTTAAATACAGGAGTGACTGAAGAGAACTTCCAGCAATCAGGAAAGCAGGAATCAGAAAGGCAGTAGTTAAATAGTTTAGAGAGGACAGGGGAAAGTTCATGTAACACACTTGTTTGTAAGAGGATGATGGAAAAAGAGTGAGTCTTCAGTCAAGGGGTATCATTTCTTTTTTAATCTTCGTCTGAGAATTTCAACTGAACGCAAAATCTAGCTGGTCGAAAACGCCTCTTGAGCGATATTTCTAGGAAATGTTTTCTTTATTGGCTTGCGCTTTTCTGTTTCCTGACGCCAACTATGCATTGATCTCTCCTCCCATTGTTCTCAAGACCCGGCTTCCTTAAATCAGCTGACGTCACTTCAGTCATGTCAATCTGCTGGCGTAGGCATTCGATATCATACAACTAAGTCATTTATTCAATACTGATCGGATTAACAGAAGGTCGGACTATAGGAGGTTTACGTGTAAAATTAATTGATAAAAAACATACTATGTTTTTTGTTTCTTCTTGCTGATTTTTATTTACCGACCAAATGGGGAAAACTTTTAAAAGAATCTTTCCTTAAAAAATTGACAATTCAGTATTTAATCATTGTTGTGGGATTTCCCCTTTTTCAGGATAATAGACTCGACTCATTTACCCGCGATTCTAACAAAACGGAACTACAAATCTTAGTAAAACTTAGCATTTCATATCCAGTAAACAGAAGCTATTTTCTTTGAAATTTTGTCCTTCTTCAAAGACAACTTCCGTTTTTATTTGGATATTTGCAGCAATGCAGATTTTTTTTTGCAATAACGAGGATGGGGGTGGGGAAAGAGAAACAGACAAACTATAATGCTATTCAATATCTTAAAATATAAAAATCATTTTTAAATTAAACATTATTATATTTATACGTGATGTCCGCTCTTCAATATGGCAGTGAATGCTGGACAATACCATCAAAGTAGCTCAGTAGTTTAAAGCGTTCCCGATATATAGAACCCTCCATCTTGTTGTGGGGTAGCGTTGGTTCGAATGCTGCCCGAAATTTGCCAATTTATTTATTTTTATTAAGGATTCTCGAACATTCATGTCAGTAGACAAAAATAAATAAACAGAATGTCTACTCGAGAACAAGTATCCACTAAAAATAACACTTTAGATGATATATATATATATATATATATATATATATATATATATATATATATAACATAAATATGTTATAATATCACTAGAAATGTAACGTTTTTGTTTTGATAACTTAGTTCTGGTCATAATAAAATTAGACCAGTGCACATTTGTATTAAAAGGTGTTCAATACAATTATATTGTGGAACTTTTGAATACTTTCCATTTGTAAACGAGATATTAGGCGACCTAGGTTTCTACCATGGGTGGTGTCTTCAAGCAATTTGCAATAACTGATTTTACCGTTTACCGTTTTCTTGAAGACTGCTCACGTAACGGTGGTATTTTTTGGAACGCTCACGGGACGGGGAAATTTTTAACGCTCAATTTTTAAAATTAAAAGAAATTATAACGTTTTGATCCATGGGTGTATGAACCTAATAGGTATTTTTTAGACTTAGTCATGATTTCTGTTCTTTCATTCAATAGTTCATTTTTATTTGGGAAAAGCATAATTGCTAACTTTTCTTCCTGGCACAGTTTACATATTTTGCCACCGTTGTAAGGCTTGGCTGTTTTCACTATACTCCACCTTATGTGCGGGTCGTTTCCACATTTTGATTTCAATTTCCACACGTGTCTAGCCAATTTTTTACAGTTTTTTAAGTTTTATACTTTGAATGCAGACTTGTGATTGAATCACCTGGTCTTAAAGATGGCTTTGGTTGCATAAGTTTTCCATACATTTTGGTATAAGACTGATTGATACGAATGATGGAAGAAATCACTTCTCGCCTGCGGAAGTACCTATTTTTTCTTCCTAGCAACCTACAACTTTGGAAAAGGCAATGCCAATTGTTATCTTCTGTATTCTTGAAGCCTGCTCTGTTATTGCTCTTTATTCTCACTCAAGTTTTCTTATTCTTTTTCACACCTGGAGGTAATACTGCATTGCTGAGAGGGTGTGAAATTATTAAAAATCTCGTAAAGAACAACTTTAAAAATCAACAGAAAATTAAATTGATATTCTAATATCAATAAACGTATCCTGAACAATTAATGACATATCTTGATGTTTTTCGTCCACATGTGAAAAAAGGACTTTACACGTTGTTATTTTATTTCTATGTTTTGCATTGATCCATCTTGAATATTAAAGCCTTTGGTTTGGGTCAAAGTATTTTAACTATCCTTAACATGTGAATATATTTATAGATATTCGAAATAACGACCCATTTCAAATAAACCATTGAAACAATATAAATCTTACAAGAGACAGTAAGCGTATGTTTCTCCGTTTCGTTGTTATTGTTTTTCTTGTGCGATTTATATAATTAGTAATCAATATTCTATTATTCTGGTACGATTTCAGCGACTAAATCTAAATCTTTCTACATTTCATTTCAGGCAACATTTTAAAAAACGTTCCGGTCCCATCTCGAAAGTCACTCTCATTTCCCGCTTAACATCATAATAATGAATTTAATTATGAAAAGACTCCCACGTGACTCTTGCTCTGAGCATCGGAATCTGATTAAATAAGCTTGCCGTGTACCTATTTTGGTTCATAATGAGATTCAAATACAATGGTCATTTAGAGAAAATTATATATATATATATATATATATATATATATATGGATAGATAATTTTCTCTAAATGACCGTTATATATATATATATAACAGTTATTTAGAGAAAATTATCTATCTCTCTCTCTCTCTCTCTCTCTCTCTATATATATATATATATATATATATATATATATATGTGCGCGCGTGTGTGTGTGTGTGTGTGTGTGTGCGGATAGATATGAACGGAAATGAATGATACGAAAAATATGAACTGTGCTCAATAAAGTAACAATTAAGAGTGAAATTAAATCTTCTCCCATCCACTGAACGAATTGTTTTATCGATTTAGGCTTAAAGTCTTTAATTAATGGCTAAGAACCACCTTTCAAAACCACTGATGCTAGATTTTCTGTTGGAATTTCTGCAATGAGATTTTATCCTTATCTACATTATTTACAGTCGCACTAATATCCCCAGCTTTGCTTTTATTATCATAAAATTTCAGCATTTCTACCATCTGTGACCCTATTGATGTATTTTCAAACTTTTTCTTGCTGGAAAACACGGAGCTGTAGCAAAACATGTCAGTACATCAACAAATCCAGAGAGTAATAATAGAAGCAATATATATTTTACATAATTAATAAAAATTGAATTTAAGAATGATTGTATTCCTTACAATTAATTTATTGGCGAATATAAAACTTTGAACATTATACAATATAAACAATTGAAATAACAGATTTAAATATTATACAATTTAAATTTATACAATTTTATTGATTCCCCCTCCTATATATATATATATATATATATATATATATATATATATATAAAAATATATTGAAATCATTTCACCCTAAGCAAGACAGTAAAGCCATAAGATGCAAGGAGTTATTGATTATTAGAAAATATGAGAAAAATATACTATTAAGAAGTAGAGGGCAATAAAACACAGGGATTAAGAAAATAGGAGGTGACGATTGACATCGCACTTTTCAAAGTTTTGAAGATCAATGTTGACAGGGCAGAAAGAATCCGAAAGAGAGTTCTACAAGCGAGAGGTGTGATAAAATAAACTGTTTGCATAGAACTGACGGTTACATCTAGCTATTTTGAGGGTAAAATGATGAGACCTTGCCTCCAATCGGATACTGGTCTTGAACTCAAAAGTCAATGAACCAAAGAGGAAAGCTCATCAGAACATCTGACAAAGGGAATCTCAATCCTGGGTTAGGAAGCGACCAGAGTCCAAGCCATACTGATGAGCTGTAATACAGCAAAACAGATCTGTCTGCGGATGACTATATATATATATACACTATCGGCCATATTTATTAGGCCACCCCAGTGTTTTAAAATATGATGTATTTCTAACTATTTTTTAGTATTTATTCCCAAGTAAATAATTTTAAATAAAAATAGAATAGTTCTTTGGTTAATATTGCACAATAACATGTACATCAAATGAATTTATAAATATTTAATAATTACCCATATTGCAGTTTCATCAATGAAAAAAAAGAAGAATATTTAGAGTGATTCGGACGAGTTCATCTTTGCGTTCTCGACTTGTAAAATTTTGCAAAGTAATAATAACAAAAGAACCATTCTATTTTAATTTGGCAATAAATACTAAAATAGTATGAAATACATCATTTCTTTTAAAAAAACAGGGGTGGCCTAGTAATTATGGCCGGTAGTGTATGTATGTATATAGTGGAAGCTGATAGGCGTGGCATGTACTCCTTATAGCTTAAGTAATAGATGTAATTTATGTTTAACAGAAAAAATTAAGCTTTTGAAATTTCAACATCAGAATGTATTTCTGAATAAACGTAAGGAAATCATTAGTATGGGTTGTCACCGTAATAAATTTAAATTTCAATATTTATCTTCTTCCACGTATTTATAATAGAAATTGCCTTTTACATCAATTAGATTTTTAAATTTGGTGAATCAGTAACCTTTTCCCACCTACCTACCACTACTAACCTAATGGCCAAGCCACATGTCTCTCACTACCAAAATGGAATTTAATACTACAATTCCCCTCAGCTTAACCTTATAGCAACCAGCATTCCCCAATCCATCCTTTACTAGCCCCTGCTTCCGGCATAAGAAGTTTTCTCCATTCTTTGATTAAACAGGGTTGATAATGCTTGACTCGAAATGACATGTTGAAATAACTATACCCCTAAATATTATCTGAATTTACAGATATATATATATATATATATATATATATATATATATATATATATATAGTTTTAACTGAGCAGGTTCATGCCGACTTCAGAGTTTCGTTAGGACACCGTTATGATACTCTCACTTGGATTTCTTTCTTTGCACTAAAACTATCAACGCTCTATCCTCAACCCGGTATCGAGCATGTTACGATAAAAAAAATGCTTACAAAAAAAAAAACAAAAAAACTGCCTTATATCAGTAAAACTACTCAACAACAATCTTGGCACCAAAAAAATCAACACTATATATATATATATATATATATATATATATATGTGTGTGTGTGTGTGTGTGTGTGTGTGTGAAAGGGAGAGTGTAAGTGAATCCATTATTTTAGTCATAATTACATTATAACATTTATATATTGATGTGTTTGGTTAGGATCGAACTCAAATCATAATCATAAGAGTTAATTATCTTTCTATTCCATATAATATTGATGGAGCCTTTGTCAATGATTACTAGTAGGCATAACTCACGCTTTTAACACCTGAGCTTGTAAAGAAAGAACAGTTTGTCCGAGAGCTCAAACAACCATTCAGTTCTCGATGAACCATCTTCACAGTGAAGAAATATTTTATCAATAAGTCTCCCAATGAGACAGAAAATTAGAGTCATGTCTTTCTCAAAATGCCAAGTGTGCATTGTCTTAGCTGAAATTCAGCACACTGATTCCGTGTTCTTGACCTTTCTATCACGTATCAGTTTTCTAGTCGATTTTCTTTTACTAAAAACTCGTGTATATTGTGATATTTTTCTGTCTTGATACGTGACATATTCAATGGAATAACATATTCATTCATGTTAAAGAAAAGTAAAAATATTTTATTTTAACACACATTTATCCTTGTTTATGGTCATCTTAGCTTTTTTTAAATTGTTGAAACCATAGTGCATTTTTGCTTTGGATTTACTTCACTGGTAGCACCAATACATATATCAGTCTTGATAGATGATCATATTCGTAACATCACCAGCTAGTACATTTTCAATGGTTCTTTGAAAAAATAGCACTTTGTGTTTCTATGCCATAAGCTTCCATCTGAGTAAGCTCAAGCCTACTGGAGAGTTAATTGAATTAAACCTCCTTAAATTTCTCATGAATTTGTATTTGATTATAGGCAAATTCAGTATTCATTTTAGCAAACTAATTTCCAATAACTTGGGAATACAGTTTCAATATTAGGAATAGCAAACACATTGAAGCATATTTTGTAGTTTACAGTTAATTTCGTATACCCTACATGTAGTGCTCTATTAAGGTTTGTATTTTGTTAGTGACTTTTGGGGTTATTTAAAAGCGCGCTCATGGTGTTCTTTATTAATGGAAAAGTCATAGCGCAACTCTCCCCTCGAACACTGAAAAGTAATCTCAAATCTCGTCGTTCCCCTCTGAGCAAAGAGTTTTTTGATTCGGTTTGGTAGTTCGCTGCTGTAGTCGGTGTAAGGAATTTTTAAAAAAAAGTTTACAAGCAGAATTAATTTGGCTGGAAAAGTTAATTTTATCTTTATCTGGCTATATATTTTATTTACTAAGGTTTTCTTAAAATTATTCTATAATAGACTTTATAACGTGTATATTATCATTATACGGGCCCAATAGCCAGAGTGTTCTAATTCATTTTTACTGAATGAGCAAACACCATTTATACGCACGGAAATCCCGTCTTTATAAATTATATGTAAGTAAACGAACGCAAAATTCGTATGTGGGTATGAACAAATGTAAGTCTATAGCTATGTATAAGCTCAAACACAGTCACAATTGTATGTACATATGTAGATGTGTGCGCATGTATGTATGTGGATATAAGTTATTGTACATGGGTGTATTAATTTGTGGGGTTACACATACATACGTATCCAAGGAATTAGAAGTAGGCGGTTAATGACTAGGTTGTCAACATCTTCGTGACTGGTCAGTATACCCCCAACTGAGATAACACCAATGCCTCTGTCCTGACTCTTTTTTCCTTTTTCTTTTTTTTTATATTTCTCTCTTCCGTTAAAGGAAAGGCTTATTCCGGCCCAAAAATTGTTCTAAATGGAACGAATATTGTGTGGTCTGATGAAATGAGCTAATTTAGGTTATTGAAATGAATTATAATTTATAACCAATGTAAATGACGTATTGATCTCTCTATATAGATATAACACTTAATATTTTATATTAAGTTGATCTTGTTGGATTATCCTCGCCATTTACGGACTGAACGTCTATATATATATATATATATATATATATATATATATATATATATATAATCAAGTTATTTCACTCCCTTGGTTTCCACCACGAGTGGTTTCTTCAGGCGATTTTTAATAACTGATTTTACCTTTTACCATTTTTTAAAGAACGCTCTTGTAACGGTGTTTTATTTGAACGTTCACGTGACAGGGAATTTATGAACGCGCATTGTTTAAATTTAAACGAATTATGACGTTTTCATCCAGAGTTGTATGAACCTCAGGGGTATTTCTTAGTGTGGATGCATTTAGTCATAATTTCTGTTCTTTCATTTAACAATTCTTCTTTATTTGGGAATATCATAATTTCTAATTTTTCTTCTTGGCACAGTCTACATATTTGTTCACCATTGTAAGGCTTGGCTGTTTTTACAATGCTCCACGTTATGTGTGGATCTTTTTCATATTTTGATTTCAATTTCCAGACGTGGTTAGCCAATTTTGTATTGTTTTATAATTTTTCTATTTGAAATGTAGATCTATGGTTGAATGCAACTGCAGGGACAAAAATAAATGTCCACATCAAGATCTCTGCAACACAAAAGAAATAATTTATAAGGCAAAGGTACATGACCCAAATGGCCAAAACAAAATATATTTGGGCTCAACCAAAGATACTTTTAAGACCAGGCGATTCAACCACAAAACTCTTAGGTTCATACAACCATGGATAAAAACGACATAATTCGTTTGAATTTAAACAATGCATATTCATAAATTCTCTGCCACGTGAACGTTCAAATAAAACACCGTTACAAGAGCGTTCTTAAAAAGAAAAACGGTAAAAGGTAAAATCAGTTATTAAAAATCGCCTGAAGAAACCACTCGTGGTGGAAACTTGGGAAGTGAAATAATTCGTTTAAAAATGAAAAATATTCAAAAGTTCTACAATATAATTGTATAGAACACTTTTTAATACAAATGTGTACTGGTCTAACTCTATTAGGACTAAAAAATAAGTATTAAACAATCAATATATATATATATATATATATATATATATATTGTAACTAAGTTGTAGAACTCGTAGGTTTTTTAACCTGTTGTTCATGCAATTTTATAAAGAGTGCTCGATACAAACGTAGAGCGCTGTATTGTAATAGTTGTTACAATGAATTTATAAACCATTGTAACAACTATTACAATATATATATATATATTATTATTATTATTATTATTATTAGTGTAATTATATATGTATCTATATACCTACATCTTGCTTATCTTCTAAATCGATAAAATAAATATCCGGAGAATCGTGCAATGGTTTCTGGTTTCTATACTTCATGTTTCTTCGTTCCCAGAAATAGCCAACAAATTCCATGAAATATTTAAAACAGTCCAACTTGAAAAAAAAAATGTTTATTTTTTGCTTAATTCTTTTTGTCTTTTTTTTTTCTCCCTCGCTCGTTTATTTGAACCGTTTTTTTTCTCCCTCGCCCGTTTATTTGAACCGTTTTTTTCTCCCTCGCTCGTTTATTTGAACCGTCTTGTCATTTTGGAGAATTTCTTTTTCTAGCGCTGTTGGAACACAGGAAAAAAAAAGGTGATCGTCGTTCAATTAAGATATTACATTGCGTGCCGATTAACAGCGGTCGTTTTCCACTGATTTTTATGAGCAATTTGGCATATGAATGACCGCTACTTGTCTAACGTCCCATGACTAACGGCTTAGAAATATTGCCGTGTGCACCAGAGTAATAGCGTACCTGCGAGTGACCAACAAATCATCAATCAATTATCATTCGCTGGTCAATGGATTGTGATCGGATCATTAAACTTCATGAAAAGCACTTAGTAATTTAAGACTGGGTGTGGTGATTGAAATACTAACCTGATCGTTTAATGAATTCGGCAAAAAAAGTTAGGAATTCTTTTCTAACGGGTTAGCATAGAAACTGTGAGGTATTTGGTTTCTTATTGATGTATAGCTTAGACTACTACAGAAAAAAATCATATGTGTAAGGCGCTTAGAGATAATGGAATTTACTATAATAAGCGTTGTCTGAGCTATGATTTTGTTAAATTTACTGTATGGTAAAGCATCAGAGTTATTCAGACACAAAATTTAAAATATGGGACAGTCAGCGTGGGATTATCTATATCCGGAAGTGATTAGTTCAGAATAACCAGCTTGATATTAGCAATGGCCGAAAGTGTAGGACAACAAGCCTGAGATTAGCTATGTCCGGAAGTGCTGAGCACTTAAAATAAGATTAGGTCAGGTTTAAAGTGCAAGGACACTTAACCTGAAAATATCTAAGGCATGTAACACCCAGTTCAAGATGGGATGTGTAGTTCACCGAGTGTAAGATTATGTACATCGGTATACAAGGTGCGATGGATAAATTGTCTTCTAAAGGACGCAAAATTGAAAATAACTGACATCTCATTTTAACAGACTTACACGGTGCGATGAATAAATTGCCGTCTAAAGGACGCAAAATTGAAAATAACTGACATCTCATTTTATCAGACATACAAGGTACGAGGGATAAATTGCCGTCTAAAAGAACGCAAAAATGAAATTAACTGTGACATATCATTTTAACGGATATATCTAGCAAAGATTACACAAAAATATCTTAAAATACTAAAGAGTAAATTTATTCAATAAAATCGCCATTGGCGTCAAGAACGGCCTGCAGACGACTTCGGAATCTTTTGCATCTCTTCGGGACGATCTTGTTGTTCATGTTGATGAATGCTACCATAATCTTTGCTTTCTATTTGGAGTTTTGTTGGGTTTTTCACTCAACCGCACTTCACACACAATAATCAATTGGGTTGCAGTCTGGGGAGTTAGATAGCCAGATGTAAAGGCTGATGTGGTCCTAGAAATTGTCTGGCAGCCATGATTGAGTTCTTCTGCTTGTGTGCTATAGTACTTAGTCCTCTTACCAGACATAGAGTCTTCCAGCATCAGCCCTCTTGACCGAGGGTAGCACTACCAGCTCACAGCACTTGGTGTAGGCCTCCGCTTTGAGGATCTCAGATCCTCACCAACAATGTTGGGAGTTCTTTTTTTTAGAACGATCAGAGAGAGATTTTCGAACTACATTACATTTTTTATCACAATTAGATTCATCCATCTCTTCCCGTAACCACTGACCTGTCTTCAGATTGACACCCAAACATTCTGAAATGTTCATATTAGCACTTCCGAGGTGAATGCTAAGCTGTACAGCATGTTGTTTCCAAATTTCTGACGGAATGAATTTCGTCATGGTGCTCTTTTTCTCACAAACAGTGCCCAACTGACCCTACTATAGTGAGTAGGCGAAAATCAAAACAAACGATGCGCATGCACGAAATTAAAAATAAAAATGGCGACAATTTACTCATCACACTGTATACTAAGGCATGTAGTGTAAAAACCCGAACCTGTGATTAGCAATGTACCAAAGTGTAGGTCACTTAGATTGAGAGTAGCGATGTCCAGAACTGTCGGAAACCTAGAATACTAAGGCCTGTAGTGCAGAGAACCTAGCCTGAGAATAACTCAGGACCGAAGTGTAGGACACCCAGCCTGAGATGAGCTGGGTCCGTAAGTGCAAAACACCCAACCAGGATTGAACTCACTCAGTAGTCATTGTTCCTCTTACTAACAATAACGCTTCTAGGCGTTATTGTCATATGATTTATGATAAACATAAGAAATATTTACATTAGATAAGTTTTTCCTTGATATCCCAAATGACGGAAAACAAGTTGCTATTAATTTATATAGACAAAAATTGAGCCTTCAAAGACTCTGAAAGATAACAAACTTCTTCAATGTTTAAGAAATTTACTTGCCTGATTACAGGGAAATTAAACTGCAAGACTTCCTACAGGAAGTAGTAACAGAAAGGGGAAAGAAAGGACTACATGTAAGCTGTATGAAAACTAAGTTGCATGGTAATCCGTAAAAAAAGTAGCCGAAAACGCCAAATCCAAGTGCGACGCTGAGATCCGAAGGCGTATTGGTATGGCCAAATTTGCATTCCAGAAGCAGAATAGTGTATGAGAGTTGGAAAGATAAAGATATCAAAGATATAAGAAAGACTTGAAGAATCCAAAATCTGGTTCTACCGAAGGATGCTGAGGATACCATGAGATAACTGTGAGGTTTTAAAGAGGAGGGAAACAAAAAGGAAACTTTTAAGATCATGAAAAGACAGCTGAAGTGTCTTGAATATGTGAGGAAAGGAGAGCTTGGGAAATCTGATGTTCACGAGACGGAGAGAAGGAAGAATGACAAGGGAGAGCAACGCGTGACATACTTGAGGGACTTGAGTAGATGGATGGCGGAGAGAGGTATCAAAGGAATAACAAGAGAAGGGGTGTTAAGCGCTACAAAGGATAGGGAGATAGGGAGGGTCCTGATCGTTTACGTCCTGAAGTGACACAGCATACAGAAGAAGAATAATATGTGTTTGATGTTGCAACTTTGACTGCTTCGTTTCTTATATTTTTCTAAATTATTTGTAAATTCATCTTCCAAACATTCCCCGTATCTATGTGGCTTTCCAAAATTAATAAGAAATATTTTCTGCAGTCATTACATAAAAAAAAAGCAGTATCCAAATTCATTTTTCATGTCTTAGAAAGATTTAATATTTTCTTCTACATGAAAGATAATTGCATTTTCATTTTACGTCTTTTCAACTAACGAATACCTTTTAGAGGAGTGCTATATTTCAGACGTTAACACCATAGAAAAGATTTGTTTTAGCGATATGCGCCCTGAAGCAAGAAAAACTATTTTTTCAAAAAATTATTCAGAAAAAACAGTGAATTTATCCTTGAGCTAATTATGAGATCAGAGGAAATTTGACAAACACAGTAACATTCAAATACAGTCTTTAAATAGACAATTGTATCTATTAACACTTTTCTTGGGGATACAATATTGACTTAATTAGAACAGGAGATCTCTCGTCAAATCAAGGCGCGGAAACACTATTAAAAGTGAGATATCATCAAAAGTCTAACATCTACTGGAAGTAAGCAGTTGGATATTTTGTAAGTGAACCTATTTTACAAAGAGGCAAAAATCGAATTTATTACACTAACAATGGTCGACAGAAATACTTACCTTTCTACGGAAGGTGTTAGTTTTTATTTATAAATTCAGATTAATTTAGATTATTTACTTTCAGACTAATATTCTCACCTTTGTTTTTATTATCCCAACGTTTTGACCGTTGTGGCCCCTCCTCATCACTTTCAGGTGTCAGGTGACGGGAAAATGTTTTGTGAAATTGATAGCATTGTGATTGTGACATCAATCTCTGGGCCTAGTAGTTCAGACTTTAACTTAGTGGGAACAAGGTTAGCAATAACTGAACACTAATAAAAAAGTACAAGACTAGATACGCCTAAATATGGACAACAGAACGAGAATTACCTACACCAGTAGTTTGAATAAAGTGTTCCGTTTCAAATTTCTTGAACATTATTAGGGTCGACAGAAACCTGAAGATGAGTGGGAGGGGTAAAAATGTCCGAAACATTTTGATGATATAAACAAAGATGATGAGATTAGTCTTAATATAAATAATGGTCAATTAGTATACCAAAATTTCAGACAAAAACTAAGATTGCTTGGCATAAGGTCATGATAGTGGGGCCAATAATTACAATAAAACCAAGTTTGCTGAAGTAGCTTTCACACCATCAGTTAAAAAGGAATCAATCAAGAAAAATATTTTGTCAAAACAAATTTCAGCTGCCATCACTTACAATAAGTTTCAAATTAGGTTTCTAAAACTCAATAGCCTTCTTGTGAATTCATCAATCATAACACTGATAGTGATGTTTTAGGTGTAGCTTAGATGTGGCACAAGGCCGAAAGTATAGGGTACCAAGTCATCGAACTCACTTCTTCTTCTATTTGTGGTATCCCTTCGGGACGTAGGAGATCATAGCCGTCTACATCTCTCTATCCATTGTAACTCTTAAACCCTTTCAATTATTCAGTTAAGTACCTACTTACACACTTTGGGCGATCTAGTTTCGAAAGATACATGACTGATTGGGCAGAAGGTTGCCATTGCTTTCTGAGGTAGATTGTTTTGCCGACCAAGGCTAAAGAACCCAATCTGTCCTGTTATTTGACTCATGGCTAGATGGGAAAGAGATGCATTATTAAGTAGTGATTAGTGGGGGATCAGTAGAAACCTTAATCATGTTTTCATATATTATATTCAGTCAGTCAGTTAAGTACCATACGTGATACACGCTTGGGCGATCATGTCTCGAAAGAGACGACTGATTCGGCAGAAGATTATCCCGCAGTAGGTTGCCATTACTTTCTGTGGTAGACTGGTTGCCGACCAAGGTTATAGAAACCAATATGTCCTATTATTTAACCCATAGCTATAGGGAAGAGACGGATTAATACCTTTCTCAATGGTATTTGCGCGTAAGTGAATGTAAGGAATTCAACTAAAATTCGAACTCGGCACCCCAGATTTGTCGTTCCGAGTCGATATCTACTGCACCACAACGCTCAGCCAACGCACATTTCAATTGTTACCCCTCTCAACCATCCATTTGCTCAAGCCCATCAAGTATGTCATGCATTTCTTCCTCTGTCTCTCTTTTTCTCTGTCTTGTGAGTATCACATTCTCCAAGCCTTCCTTCCTTATCACATGTTCCAGAAACTTCAGCTGTCTTTTCCTGAGTATATGTATGTTACCTTTTCTTTTATTCGTCTTTGCTCACATGGTCGTCCATGGTATCCTCAGCATCCTTCTGTAGAACCATATTTCGGCTGATTCAAGTCACTACTTTGTTGTAGAGTGTCCTACTTGCTAACCTTTATATCACGTCGAGGTAGCCGTCGTAATAATGATGAAATGTATAAAAGCCGAATTTTTCTACAAATTTTATCTTAGCGCTTATCATGAGGTATTACTATCAAATACCATTTTTGCTAATAACTAAAAATCTCCTCCCAATTTCTATATAATATATATTACGAAACTTTGCCAGTTTGATTTTGAGTAACGTTTAGCAAGCTTCTCTCTCTAGCTTCATTACAAGTGAATTCAGTCCTCACGAGTTGCTTTACACATTTTTTAATTCCACAATCTCAGACCTTCACAGCTTGAACCCGTCATGCCATGTTCACAATCACAACTCCTCCGCATTTCAATTTGTGTTCCTTTGGTAAAAAGTGCGTTCCATTACGACGGGTACCTCGACGTGATGTAATGGTTAGCAAGCTTGTCTCGTTAGGATACTCTACAACTGATTAGGGTAATTAAAGTAGCCGAAATGTGGTTCTACAGAAGGATGCTGAGGAAACCATAGAAGAACATGTAAGCAAATACGAGGTTTTGGATAGGATGGAAACGTAAACGAAACTTATACTCAGGAATGGACAGCTGAAGTTTCTGAGACATGCAATAAGGAATGAAGGCTTGAAGAGTCTGATACTCACAAGGCAGATAGAAAGAGAGACAGGGGAAGCAATGCATGACATACTTGATGGGCTTGAGCAAATGGGTGTTTGGGAGGGGTAACAATCGAAATGGTATAATAGCTACAAGTGATAGGGCTCTTCCTTTGGTAAAAAGTGCATTGGTCTTAGTTTTGAGATAATATCGCGCATCCCATGTGTATTGAACTCACCTTTCAGCCGTAATTATCAAACAGAAGAGTTCGGTCAGCATTGCCTCTAAAATATTCTCATTAAGAGTTGTCAACGTTAGAATATAGATAAATGTTCATCAATAAAAAGTGAAAATGTTAATAAGAGAGGTCCTAAACTCCTGTGAGATTGGAAAAATCCAAAAATTAACATGCAAAGACGACGTCAGTGCTGCTATAGCGTGAGGTCTACCTCAATATATCGTCTACCCAGGTGCAGAACGGAGGTCTACCATGCACCTTCCTTCACTCAAGCAAGTGGGCGATCGTTGTTGGATGTTTAAATGATATTTCTTTAAAAAATGCGAGGTGTTGGTAGTCAGCTGTTCCATTCACATCTTCATCATTTTTGCTGGAAAATGATTGGAAAAAATTCCACTGATCTATTCGTACCATTATACGAAATGTTTATCGCTAAAATAAATGTACGTATTGTATTAGCATGTTTATTTTTACCTCTCTACCTGTATTATAAATATACAATGTATATAGATATATGAATATAAGTTTTGTTTTTTAACAGTGTGTGTTCCAACGCGTTCTATTTAAATTAAATGAGAGAAAACAGTCATGAATTTGTTCGTTGAGAGAAATCAAATGATGGAACGGTTATCATTCGAAATAACATAAAAATCACGTATGAATCATAAATGAAATATATTACCGTTTAATGGTTCAAGCAAATTATACAACTCTAATATATATATATATATATATATATATATATATATATATATATAGTAATGAACTTAATCACATTAAGTCAACACTAATAATAACAGACTAAATATTCAAAAATAATATTAACTAACAGTAATATAAACCGTCTTGTAACCCGGCGAGGACCCCCTCGTGGGTTAAATAAAGGGGGAGAAAAAAAGAAACAAACAGCGCACAAGAACAATACGTCTAGTGCTCGTTTGAAAGAAAAAAACCCAAGACGAAACCTTAACAACACAGTGCTCGATACGAAAGTACGAAAGTAGACCAGAATACATTGAATCAGTTGAGTTCTATATATTTTCTGGTTTAATCTTAGTTGCTAGCCTCTTACCCTGAAGAACCGTTCGTGTGAAACTGCGGTAGGTGGTGGCTCAATTCTAGATTTTTGTATTGTATAACTCTAATATATATATATATATATATATATATATATATATATATATATATTTGTTTTAACATTATTTTAATCGATATTCGTATTTGATTGGATAGTTTGTTTTTTTACAGTTAAACAATACATTTTAATTATCACCCAGCCCCTGCCAGAAGATATTTTCCAAACAATATTTCTGAAAACATCTAGGCCAGCGGACAATTAAAATGTACTTGTTAATTATAGGACCTATACAGAATTATAGATATTATATACAGACTATCTACTCAAATACGAGTATCGATTAAAAATGATGTTTGAACAAAGAAATTTAAATAAATATGTCGGTTAATAACAATTTCGTAAATTTCCATATACATATATACACATGTACATGCACATATATAAATATTTTGCTGGTGTTAATAAATCAGTGCCCAATGTAATATAACAGACAAGAACAGCTACAGCATTGGTGAACAAATAATTTAGAGGGTTGAATTAAAGGGAGAAAACTATATGGCATCCGGAAGTGGTATTGCATATGGAATGAGGATGATATACCCCAGTGAACACAATAAAGAATTCGGTTTAAAATCCCTACTACCTGAAGAAAGATCGTAAACATGGCAGTAAAGCTGAGGACAACAGCCCGAACAGTGTAAATAATAGAATTTCTTCTCTTTCTGATACCTGGTAAATATAATCGGATCCTTGTTCTTTATAACTTTACCAACACTTATTTACTGTCTTGATAAAAGGGCAAACAAGAGGTCGTCTTTTAGTCAAAACATGTGGTGACGTTTGATTAAAACAAGATGGAAATGTCAAAGAAACAGTAGATGATGAGGCCACACACATTTAGACATGTTTTCGATTATTTTTCGGCTTGCTTTCTTGTTTTTGATCTTCTGTCCTGGGTTTCGTTGGACGACAATTTTTCATCTCTTCATCACTTTCCTTTTCTTTCGTTCCGAACCATTTGGTCGAAATCACCAAATTATAATTTTATAGATGTTTAGTAAGCTTAGAAGAAAGAATTCCATGCGCCCAAAATGTTTTGTAACATGAACTCCCTTTTGTATCAGGAGCACCAAACAAATTTATTACAGATCATTCTTTTTGTCATAGAGATACCGATTCTTTTTTCTTTGTGGTCTGTCGATTTTCTTTCTTTTGTTTATTTCTTTGTTATTTTCACGAAATCGTTCTTTCTTTCTTTTGTTTATTTCTTTGTTATTTTCACGAAATCGTTCTTTCTTTCTTTTGTTTTTTGTTTTTGATTTTATCTAATTGTTTTTCTCTTTTTTATTTTCTCTAGTTCTTTCTTTCATTCATATTTTCTTTCTTTTTTTCACTCATATTTTCTTTTTTTCTTTAACTTTTTCTTTGTATTTTCTCAAATTATTTGAATAATTTCTTTTTTTTTTGTTTTTTTTCTTTTCTCTCTCCTTTTTCATTTTTTTTTAAATTCTTACTTTCAATCTTATTTTCTCTAATACTTTATTTTTTTATTTATATTTTAATCGTTTCACCCCAAGGAAGGCGGTACTGCCACTGATGCGCAGGGGTCTACATAAAGAGTAAAAGTTTAAGCAGAAAGAGAAAGGCGAACCAGTGACAAGGGGTGTCGGAGAAAGGGCAAGAGAAAGGTGAGAGTACAGGTGTGATGACAATTGCGAAAGTTGGTTAAAAAATAAAAGAACAAGATACACGGGGTGACGTGGAAAGAACAAGAAAAGGACAGGAGTCAAATGGATAAGTGATGGGAATTGATATTGCATTTAAATTCCTGGCGGTTGTAGCTGTCAGGAAAGCAAGTATACGGAAGGAAGTTTCACAGGCGGGAAGTGCGAGAAAAGAAGCTGATGGAGCAGAATTGCTGGCTGCATTTGGTAGATTTAACTGTAAAAAGGTGGGACTTTGTTGCAGGTCTGGTTGCTCGGGTATTCTCTTTTATCTAAACTTATTTATAAATGGAACTTTGTCTGTGTGTGTGTGTATGTTTGTGTTTCTGTGTGTGTGTGTCTGTTACCTATAGACTCCGATACGGCTGAACTGATTTTCTTGAAAATTTACACAGTTGTACTATAAGAGACTGTGAGTGTTCTTAGCTAGGTTTTGTGTCAAGGTACCCCCGAGAAATATCGAAAACCGATAATCGAAAAGAACGGGTTATAAAAGGAGTGGTCCGATTTTAATCAAATTTGATACACTCATAGACAAAGACATAAGAAACGAGATTCAGAAGTTTCAAGGTTGCAGTTCTTACAATAGTGCAAAACATCGATAATATATATATATATATATATATATATATATATATATATATATATAAAAGGCAAGATGTTTGTGTGTGTGTCTGTTTATCTGCCTGTATGTCTGTATTTTTTCAACCCTTTTATTTTAGTTTTTGCTTCGGGTTTGGTTCTAATTAGGTATAATTGTAGTTCTTCATCTCAGCCATGATACCATTTACTCAGAGAACTTATTTAGCCATCAAAATTCAGTTTACGAGGAAAAAAACTTATTTGATATCGATACCAGGAAATCAAAATTTGATTTACATCCATTCATTTTTCTTTCCGTCTATGGTTTCGCTTTAACTGGAAACAACTATTGCTTTAGTCTTTCGTGCCAATAATCAAAGAGTCTGAGCTCCAGGACCATGGATTAGTTTTAAAGCTTTCATTACACCTGAGCAACGCCGGGCTATACTGCTAGTCTAATTCTTTCTTTTTATTATTTCCTGCAAATAACTGTATTTTCTTTAATTTCTTCCTTCTTTATTTTCTCTTTATTTTTTTCTCTTTCTTTATATCTTTTGTTATTTTCTTTATGTTTACTTACCTTCTTTCATTTCACTCCCTTATTTTTCTTTCTTTAATTCTGTCTTTTTCTTTATTCTTTTACATTTCTTTCTATCAGTATTACTTTTTCTATCTCTTCTCTTTCTGTCTTTCTTTGCGAACAATGAACAATTTCATACCTGTATATTCTCCTTGACACTAAATACTCAACCATATACAGATACATATACAAACACATACAAAAATACACGTCAAAAAACCTACTCAAGCGCTTACATATCAAAATAAATATAAAAGAATTAATTGCACACAAGAAATATGGAGTTTGTTCATTCTGTTCAGGAATGGAAGAAGATCGTAGATGTTAAGTTTAAAAAAGTAATCTTGAGAGTTACAAAGTTTAATACGGCACAACGCCAAATATAGCGTAATGGAGACGTTCTATGTATCTCCATTAAATCGCAAAAAAAAAAGCAGCATAGTATGAATAAAAAGAGCCCCAAACTTAATAAAAACGAATTATTGCATCAATATATTTATATTATTATTATGAGGAAAGATGAGAGTGATTTTTAATTATTTAAAAACAAATTTCAATCCCTTCTAACACGTTCGAAATTTTGGCAGAAAATCTTGTTTTGATTTGAGTTAGTGGATAAACAAAACGTTACGAGAATTTACAATGGAAAACGTAGTAGTACATTACTCACTGTTTTTCCCATGACAAACGCATTAATTTGAAAATTCTTGCAAAACCAAAATCATTGTCGAATTTTAATGAAACTTCCAGTATTCATTCACGAATAAATGATATTATTTTTGAAATTATTATTTTTTTAAAATTCTGGTAAATATATATATATATATATATTTACATCTGTTACCGCCGCCTCCACATAAATCCAAGAAATTTTAATAATTTTTACTTTGTTGCGGTAAATGTTTTATTAGTAAAAAGCAGGACTCATTGGGGAATATAAATAATCTATTTCATTTATTTTTAATCTGACCTCTGTATCCGATAATGTGCTCTGAATAGTAAAATAAAAAATACAATAAAACTCCGATATTATTTAATTTGATCATCTTTTAATTGCTTGAATAAATAATAAAAGTTAAAGATATTATAGTCTGAAGAAAAAACAAATTCGGTTACTAATAAAATTTTAAAAGAATTGTTTTCATTTTTTTAATTATAATAATGTATAAAGTTTCAAAATTTTTTTAAAATACTTCAAAGATGTGTTGCGGTTAGATTTTTAAGTTAATAATTCAAGATATTGCCTATCGAAAATTGAAAAGTTTAATACAAATCGTTTGGCCTTCAGATTTTTAAAATAATTAAATTTTTTTTGTGTGCATTTGAAGTTGTGTTTTCTGTATGGGAATTTTTATGTGCAAATTAAATCGTCAGAGTTTTCTCCCCCCTTACCCGAAAAAAAAGTGTACAATTTTGTCACTTGTGAACGCCATATACTCTATCTCTAATATAATCTCGCCATATAATCTTATCTCTAATCAAAAACCTATCAACACGTTTTGATATACGGCAGAGAGGCCAAAAAATTCATCTCTGTAATTAAGAAATAGTTTTATTCTAAATTCCACGCTATAAATGAATGATAACTGTGCAAATCAGATTAAGTTAACATAAAATTTGCTAATTTTCCAAAAATAATGTTTCACAGATGTATATTTTATTTTTGCAAGAATTTTAAAATCGAGAATATTTTTTTTAAATGCGTCGATCGCTTAAAAATTGACGAAACAATGAAAGATTAAAGAAAAATTGAAAATTTTTAGATTCCAATCAAAATAATTTCTGTTTGAAAAACACCAGAACATTTTGCATACTGGAAATAGTAAACTTAATCATTTAAATTTCAATCGAAACGAAAATAAAAGTTTCCAAAAAACTTTTTTATTTTTAAAAATTCAATTTAAAATTTAGATATCGAAAAGGACTGGAGGTACCTACGTTATACGTTTCTTTCAACCGGGGAAATTCTGTCTTCCTTGAAAATCTGAATCCGTAATTATGGACCCGAATCTCGACTACTAGTAGCGGTGAGAAATAAATAACCACCTTAGTTATTAAGTCGGTACTAACAAGCTAATTAAAAAAAAAACTGATTCATAAAGTGATTTCAGTCTACAGCAAATGCTTAATTGATGTGGCCTTGTGCCAGATTTACCTCATCTATACTCATATACAACAAAAATTAAAAACAAACTTATGTTACTTCCTGACTTCTGACTTCTCCATGCCAAATGATTTGTTTTTATCGATAAAAACACATATATATTGGTCTTGTAAGGGCCGCTTCGATGTGTCACGAGGCCAAAAGCATTGAGTACCTAGTGAGGATCGAACTCACTACTAACTACTCACTTGTAATAATTTTAATGAGACAAGCTTGTTAACCAGTACACTACGTTTCAGTCAAGTGCCATACATGATAAACGCTGTGGGCGATCATATCTCGAAAGTGACAAGACTGACTGGGCAGAAGATTATCCCGCAGTAAGTTGTCATTGCCTTCTGCGGTAGACTGGTTGCCAGCCAAGGCTATAGAACACATTAGTTATTTGACTCATAGCTAGCGGGGAAATACATTTCTTATATTATTAAGTAGTAATTAATGGGGGATCAGTTTATTATTTCATAACAATAGAAAACCGATCCCCCACTTTATGCCCAGTAGAATATTCAGCCAGTCAGTTAAGTGCCATACGTGATAAACGCTGTGGGCGATCATTTCTCGAAAGTGACATGACTTACTGGATCCAGCAATAAGTTGTCATTGCTTTCTGCGGTAGACTGGTGACCAGCCTAAGGCTATAGAACTCAATCTGTCCTACTATTTAACCGATAATTGGAGGGAAGTGACGTATTAATACCTTTTCCAACGGTATTTACGCGTAAGTGAGTGCAAGGAATTCAACTGGAATTCGAACTTGGCTACCCAATTTCTCGTTCCGAGCCGATATCCAAAGCACTACAATATGTATATAGCGGGGATTGGAAGCTAACACAACAAACACTGGTTACAATTTTGCATTAAAAACCCTGAAGATAGAGGGTTGCTTATGATTAAATTTTAAATTTTAAATTTTTGTGTCCAATGTCATTTCTTACTTCTCTTTTTCTTCTATGTACCCTGTCCTTTCAGAACATAGGCGATCATGGTTTTCCACGTCTTCCTATCCCTGGCGGCTCTTAGCACGCTTTCTCCTCTTACACCACGTAACCCTCGTTCCATCATTCAATTGATCAGGTCCTTTAAATATGTTATCCATTGTTTTCCTCTATCTCTTATTTCCTCTATCTGGCCTGTTAGTATCAGGTTCTCCAAGCCCTCCTTCCTCATTGCATGTCCCAGGAACTATAGCTGTCTCTTCCTGATACTCAGTATTAATTTCCTTTTCGTTTCTACCCATTCCAAAGCCTCATCATTGCTCACATGCTCGGTCCATGATATTCGCAGCATCCTTCCGTAGAACCACATTTCAGTTGCTTCAAGTTTTTCCTTCACCTTCGATGATATTGTCCAGCATTCACTGCCATATTGAAGAACTGACATCACATAGCAATCCAGTACTTTTTATTTGTTTCAACGAAATTGTCCTGTTTCTTTATACTTTACTGGAATGCTTCCTTCGCCATGCCAATTCGCCTTCGGATCTCTGTTTCACACTTTCCCTCTTCTCTTAGAAAACTTCCCAGGTGTTTAATTTTTTGTACCTGCTTGATTTTAGTATTCCCCACCTGTATTTAGCATTTTGTACTGCCCTTTTTGCTGATGACCATGCATTCGGTTTTTTTGCAGTTTATTTGTAGTCCTTTCTTGTCGCTCTCTGCAGCTACATTCTGCAGGTTGTCTTGTAGATACCTTTCCGCGTTTGCTATCAGCACTGTATCATCTGCGTACCTTATGTTGTTTAAATTGTGGCCTCCGATGACAAATCCTGGCATAACGTCTAGGGTCCTAAGCCACCTATAATATCTAAAAATTTAATTTCAATTACCATCTTCTGTTTTTTCTGAACTATTCTTTTATTGTCCTTTTTATTCACTAAAGTCTTCTCATTATCTTTCACCCCACGTGCCTTTGAGTCATTATTAGACATATTCTTTCGGGTTGTGGGTAATCATGACTTTCATCGGTATAAGTAACTTTACAAACTTAACAATTCCCTCATTTGCCTTTGTTTTGACCGCCATTCATTGATTAAGTAAATTACTCATCATTTTCCTATATTTTTTTGCCTTCCGCATGTTCTGTTATTGTCAAATTCCCTTGACCTTCGGTCCTCATGATGTTCCCAAGCTGTCTCCTCTGATAAAAATGATTATCGAAAATTGAAGTTAAAATAATCGTAGGACACTCAGTAAGGTTCAAAATTACGTCAGTAATTATTTGAAGGGTGCTGCAGATGCCATGGGTCGAGCATCTGTGCAACGATCTGATTTGAGAGAGGATGGAAACGAAACAGAAACTAATAGTTAACATCAAGAAAAAATAACTGAAGTTCCTGGGATATGCAATGAGGGTGGACGGCTTGGAGAATCCGAAACTCACTGTTCAGATAAAGCGAAAGAGAATTAGGGGAAAGCGTGACTTACTTGACGGGCTTGAGCAAGTGGATAGCAAGCGGTGTTTGGGTGGGGTAATAGAAGAAAGTGCGCTAGGAGCCAATAGGAATAGGGTGTTGCGGAGAGCCATGATCGACTACTGCTTGAAGGGACTCGGTATATAGACGAATTTTCTTTTTTGCAACAGAAGCCGACGAATTATTGATTCCCCATCGAAGTTGGGGTCGATTTCAATTTGAGTTTATTTCTTATTATCTTTGAGCAACCTTTTCTTATTATTGTACACATTGTTTGCTGAAGAATTCCATTTTGTAAAATTGGCAGACACAAAATTTCACTTAGATTCTTTCTTTATGACTTCCATTCCCGCTTCTTATCAGCGAGTCACATTCTTAAGTGGCATGATTTAGTATCCTCTTTTATTTTTTACAATGTTCGACCTTTTGTATCTTCAGAGCGAATTCTAACGTCAAACTCTTATAATGGCTCATTGGTCAGTCTTGCTTGACTATCTATACGAGGAAAATTAGCGCAATAAAAGGAATTTCTCTCTAAGATTACGCCGAGAAAATTAATGTTCTCCTTTGTCCAGTTGATCTTTGACGTAAGAAAGGGCATTAAGGCTCCAAGTTTAACATTGGGTTCGTCGAATTTTAAAGCTGAATGTCGCATAAGGATTTTCTTTATTATTAAACCTGCCTTTCTTTCAGGTAGATTTTAAAAGTACATGACTGTAAAATAAGGATGAATTAAGGCAGGTGTAAAATTATTGCGCTTTCAGGTGACTGTCGACAATGCAGAATGGTTCTTGATTAAAACATGTTGACGAAGTCATTTATTCTGGCCAATATTTGAGTCAGACATTTATTCTTCTAAACACTTTATAAATGGATTAAAAGCTTAATCTTAGAAGAAAGAGTCTAAATATTTTCGAGATTTGTCTGTAAAATATTTAATTTTATTGCCAATCACATCTTGTTTTTGTTGTTCATCTATGTACCATGTCTTTTCAGATGGACGACCATGACTCTTCACTATTTCTTTTCCATCGTAACTCTAAGAAAATTTATTACCTCTACTATGCCTCCCTGTCCTGTCATGAATTATCAAAAGAACCTCCTAACAGATGTTACCCGATGCTTCTTTCTGTCATTCTTGTCTTTAGTATGTCCTATTTTCTAAACCTACTTTCCTCATGTCTTCTAGACATTTCACCCCTTTTCCATAATCCTAGGAGCAACGAACTTTTCTCTATGGAATCAACTATAGAGTATAATTAATAGATTCTTCTTCTTCTATGTTCCCTGTCCCGTCAGGATGTAGGCAGTCATGGATTTCCACGTAACCCTATCCCCGGTGGCTTTTAGCACGCCTTCTCCTTTTACATCATGCAACCCTCGTTCCATCATCCACCTGATTAGGCCCTTCAAATATGTTATCCGTTGCTTTCCCCTGTCTCTTTTTCCCTCTATCTGGCCGGTTAGTATCAGGTTCTCCAAGCCCTCCTTCCTCATTGCATGTCCCAGGAACTATAGCTGTCTCTTCTTGATGCTCAGTATTAATTTCCTTTTCGTTTCTACTCTTTCCAAAACCTCATCATTGCTTATATGCTCGGTCCATGATATTCGCAACATCCTTCCGTAGAACCACATTTCAGTTGCTTCAAGTTTTTCCTTCATCTTTGATGATATTGTTCAGTATTCACTGCCATATTGAAAAACAGACAACACATAGCAATCCAGTACTCTCTTCTTTGTTTCTAGCGAAATTGTCCTATTTCTTAATACCTTACTCAACTTCTGGATTGCTTTTTTCGCCATGCCAATTCGCCTTTCGGATCTCTGTGTCGCACTTTCCGTCTTCTGTTATAACGCTTCCCAGGTAGTTAAATTTTTGTACCTGCTTGATTCTAGTATCCCCGACCTGTATTTGGCATTTGAGGCTGCCCTTTTTACTGATGACCATGCATTCGGTTTTCTTGCAGTTTATTTCTAGTCCTTTCTTGTCATTCTCTTCAGCTACAGTTGTCTATTTATGCGTAAGTGCTGCCAATTATTTAGTTTCATCGGTTGGAGTTAGACGTGACATTGAAAGCTAAATTTACGAGGTTCATCGCCACAATTTACAGAATTAATGTCAGATCTAACGCCCTTGTCCTGGTAACAAGATCTATCTCGACACTGACTTCGAATACCAAAAATAATTGCAGCGAACTTAACGAAGCTTTTACACCCAGACAGCGTATCTTTCCTGCACTAACGTGTTTGTAGTCAGATTATATCCTGATGTCTACAGTAAAACCGAAGAAACCATGTATTTTGACATCTAATCATTTCTTAAATCATGTGCTGTATTTTGTATCCGTAAATATTCCAAATAAATACCGGCAATCTTGCATGTGCAGGTGGTGTAATGGATAACGGCTTGGAACTGAAGATTGAAGAGCTGAGTTCAAATTACAGTCGCGTTCATTATACTCACTTAAGCACAAATAATACTGATAACGGTATAAATCCACCACTTCTCCACAGCTATGGGTTAATTAGTAAGACTTGTATCAGTAAATCATGATTATTTTCAAAAATATTCTTTGTTTTTCAATTATTTTGTACCAAGCAAAGCAATAAAGCCACTAAGAGAGAAAAGTTTTAGAGAATATGAAAAAATATTAAGGAGAGAGAACATTTAAAAAACAAGAATCAAAAAGACATATTATATTACATTTTTGAAAGTCCAAGTTGACTGGGAAGCAAATAACCCGGAAGAAACTGTTAGCATAGAACTTACGGTTACACCTAGCCATTTCAACTCCAAAAACATGATACCTTGCCGCACTTAAATTCATAAAGTCTAGGCACCATAGAAGAAAGTTCACCAGAACAATTACTTTGTATGTGTTTATAAAAACAAGTGCAGTTTCGGCGGAGAGAAAGCAACCAAATCCCAGTTGTCAGGTCAGAACTAATAATATTAAAATGATTAATATGTTTTATCGATTTAGAACCTGTAAAAGGTTGATAAGTCGTAAAAAACAAATCAATTAATCAGTACAAATAAATACATCTTTCTTCATTCTTCAGACGAAGCTTAGCAAATATTTTGCAACGGAACTATAATAAAGAATTCACCAGAGTAATGAGTTCAATTTTTGATGAGTTGCTCTATTACTCGAAAAACAAAATTAACTTTTTGTACTGCGTTGAATAAATTACTAGGGAAAATGTAAAGTTAGTTTTTTTCTTATTATTTGAGAGTAACCTCTTCTTATTGTTTGGTTTGTCTTTAATTAATAATTTTTTTTGTGCTTTATTGCGACGATGTCTTATTTTGAGGTTTAAAAACGCAGCCAAAATATTTGCAAGAAAAAAACTAGTAAAATGTTTAAATGATTTAGAATCTTGAATATAAGAAATTCGTAGGCGATTGTATCTAATATTTTCAATGTTTATTAATAAACAATATATCTAAATAGATGTCATTGGATAAGTAATCAATATTTCCTACATGAATTATTTGCGCGAGGTCTGCCACTAGCCAAAGAGGTAAAGTTGAGGCGATGGACCAACAGACTCCCAATGATCGAGATGGGTTCTTATTACTCTAAACTCGTAATTTTCTAATTCGGGAGTTTCTTTGAATGACAGTGGTAGAATATAACACTTAGAGAGTTGCAGTAACATTCTATTAAGAGCTTCAAAATATTCTAACATACCGCTATTTTTGATTTTGTTTTTCATATATATATATATATATATATATATATATATATATATATATATATATATTCATTCGGAAGTCAGTCGATTACGCAACCTTGGTTTCGACATTTGGTTATCTTCGAATTGTCCAAAGTCTTTCATTTTTTTTTGGCGCACCGCACAACAGGAACTTTCGGAACACACAAGAGGAAAGCTGGAAAGTTCAAAATAAGGGAGTAGTATGTCAAGACTTGTTAACAGTTTCATCCGGGTTTATATGATCCTAAAATACATTTCTGATATGTTGACACATCTGCACATTACTTCGGACCTTTTCATTTAGTAACATTTCTCGTCGTTTTTTTCTTTTAATTTCCACGCGCGATTGGCTAGTTAGTTACAAATTTTAAGATTTTCTAGCTTGAATGTAGATTTGTGATTATATGAATGATTTTTAAAATTTATTTCAGTACATCCTATGTATATTTTTCTGTCCATTTTTATCCTGTACGTCTGCTTTGTAAATGACCTCTTTTGTTTTAGAAACTTTTTACATTATATATATATATATATATATATATATATCTTCTGTATTTTCTTGACTCTCATCCTTTCTATGACAACCCTTGTATCATGTTACTTTACACCATGTTCTTATGCAGCCCTCTTCACACCTGTATTCTCATCCTGTTCTTACTCATTCTCTGACTCACCTGTAACTTTATCCTCTTTCTCATTTCACCTTTTCTGTAGCCTCCTGCACACCCGTGGCAGTTCCGCCTTACTTGGGGTGAAATGATTTAAAAAAAGAAAGAAAATCTATTGGAAGTGTCCTGATCTTACAATTCTCTACAGTCGACATCAGACAAGGTTTATACCCCAATTCCACCAATCATCCAGAAGTAATAGCATAATATAGTATACGAGTTAATAATGAAAAGTCTATCAGAGAAAAACAGTGGACTAGTTTCAATTCAAAAGACTTAATGATTTCAAGACGAAAAACAAAATCCTATCTGCTTATAGATATTTACTAGCATCATAACCCGGCGTTGCCCGTGCAACTCAGAACATTTTAGTGGTAGGAGATGCCACATTTTATTTTACATATTTTGTTTTGTTTGAAATAACACTTTTTTTTGTTGATCAAATGAATTTTTAAAACGTCAGAATAAAAATTAAATATAAAGGCTTATTTTTTATTTATTTATTTTTTTTAATAAAAATTATTTTAGTCACGTTTGACACGTGATATTTGATTTCTGTGACGTAATTCAACAACCATCTTAGATCTTAGATATTATACAGAGCAAATGTAAACAATCGTGTCCATTGGCCAAAAAGTGCAAAAGAGAAAATTGATGAACTTAAAACTCAAAATGTATGTCTCGACCTGGCTTCTTTGTAGATATGTGCCCCTAGAAAGTTTGAATGGCGTGGCTTATAAAATGTAGGCGTGCATAGGGAACAGTCACACACGGACCCACAGATTGCCTTTTATATATATAGATGGCATATTCCTTCACTTCCAACGAATTTACACATTTCGTCCTGAATACGCAATTATAATGAGGCGAAATGCATAGACTGAACATATGTGCCAGTTAATCCTCATATCTCTGTAGAAATTACTCCTTTAGATTAAATCGTTCAACGATAGAGTAATGATGTTATGAAAAAATTGCTAACAATATATATAGATATATATATATATAATGTAAGGTTTAAATTAAATGTCTTTTTCTTAATTCTTTTGCAGCGGAAACACAATACAAAAGCACTCACTCAAGATTATCAATGTCGCCCGGACAAAAAATGTCGCTACCGCTTCTCGCCATCGTCTGCTTGAATCTGTTCATAAGTAGTCAGGGAATCAAGGCCGGTAAGTTGATCACACACACACACACACACACACACACACACACACACACACACACACACACACACACACACACAAATGAGTACATACATACATACATACATACATACACTACCAACCATAATTATTAGACCACCCCAGTGTTTTAAAAGAATTATGTGTTTCATACTAGTTTTTAGTATTTATTGCCAAGTGAATAGTTGTAAATGAAAATAGAATAGTTATTTTGTTAATATTGCACAATAACATGTGCATAAAATAAATTTATAAATATTTAATAATTACCTATATTGCAGTTTCAGCAATGAAAAAGTGAAAAAAATTTAAGGTGATTCGGACGAATTCATCTTTGTCTCCTTGCCTTGTAAAATTTTGCAAAGTAATAATCACAAAAGAACCATTCTATTTTCATTTGACAATAAATACTAAAAATGGTATGAAATACATTATTTCTTTAAAAAAAAAACTAGCCTGGCTAATAATTATGGCAGGTAAAAAAACATACATTTATATGTATATATATGCACATATATATATTTATATATATGTGTGTATGTATATACACACCCACCCAAACATATATACAAGTATATCCACTCCCACAAATATATATATATATATATATATATATATATACACACACACACAATCACTCATATGTAATTGTGTGTATTTGGCGAGTAAAGTATCTTTAAATACATGTTTCATTGAAGAAGACTGACGGCAAATTTTTAGTTATACTTATCAAGTATTCTTTTGTGCGTACAGGTGTCTATTTTCTGAATTTAATGAACACAAAAATAACTTTCAAATGTTTTTGGTCCGTGCGCCTTCGGTTAAACATTTATCCATTTTCATGCATTATATTTTGTTTTCTACTATAATAAATGATGTATGAATATTATATATATATATATATATATATATATATATATATATATATATATATATATATATATATATATATATATAATTTGTTATATAAGCATTTAACCATATTCTCAGTAATAATCTCTTGCTGACGAAATCAAAACTCAAACAGACTAACAAATTTTTATTGATGAATTCAGAAGCACGATGGTTGCCGACAAGAATAAACCCATAGATGACCATAATGGACGCATTGTTAGTTGCCCATGAAGACGACTGGAACTACAGCTCTTGACCAGAACTCAATACGGACATATTTAAAACAGAATGGAATCGTACCAACCCGAATACGAAACATTCTCATTGAGAACACAAATGTGATACGTACCTACCGCGGCAGAAAAAAATAAAATAAAATAAAATAAAAAATGAAGCAAGTCCGTATGTTTTTTGTTTTTAATCATATCACCCCGAGCAAGGCAGTAACGCCACTGATGCGCAGGGGGCTATGTGAGAGTAAAACAATTGAAGAAGAGAAAGCCGGAAGCCACATCCTAAACCAGGGAACAAGGGATGAGCCTCTTCACCTGTTCAATAGACGTGGGTGGAGTGTGAACCGGACGATAGCTTAGTCTATCTACCGGGCGATAGCTTAGTGTATCTAAATTTTTTATATAAAAAAAGAGAAACCAACTTTTAATAGCATTATGAACGCGGTCACAAAGTACTGGCCATATTTGGAAAGTTAAGAATACATCTTTGAACAACATTTATACCGTCAACCAATAGAATTTACACACCATTTATTGTAGTAACAAAACAATAAATTATCCATGAAAACAGTCTGAAAGCACACGGAACCAATAAAAATTGGAGAATTTTTACAACATTTGGACAATCTACTAACTGATGAAGAAGACACTTGAAGCAAATGATATGTTGTTCTACAGAAGGATGCTGAGAATACTGTGAGCTGAACATTTGTATAACGCGGACTTTTAAAAATAGAATTATTATATCAATAAGTGGCAGAATCATAAAGAGACAATTAAAATGTTTAAAACACATAATGAGGATAGAGAGTTTGGAGAATCTGATACTCACAAGACATATTGAAAGCAGAAAAGACAAAAGAAATCAGTGACTTGTTTCAATGAATGGCAGAACAGGGATTGAGTGACATTACAAAAAAAGACAAACGTTACTAAGAACTATCAAGGATAGCAATTCGAAGAGACTCATGATTGGTACACAAGTTTAATATCTGCACCGATACTTTTTACACTTTATTCCTAGCCACTGCATCAACGCATTCAATCCTAGATTATTTGTTCTTTTGGAGACATTTTTAGATGTTTAATAAGCTTAATTTCTTCTGACATAAGGCCACAAGAAAAGTAACCTCATTAAGGTTGTTAGGTCTAATGATACGAGCTTGCTAATTATCGGTCGTCGACACGTATGTCTATATATTCAGCTTTGTTTAACACATTAATTTTAGAACTGATTATAGGAGAAATGACTATTTTTATTATTACGGAAAGTCTATCGCCGTGAACAAAGTTATTTATTTACTAGCAGTATAGCCCGGCGTTGCTCGGGTGTAATGAAAGCTTTAAAACTAATCCATAGTCCTGGAGCTCAGACTCAGCCTAAAGAATATTTGTGTGAAGTTTGATGAGAATCGGATAAGAATTGTGGATTTGTATAAAGGACATACAGACAGATAAACAGACACACACACACACACACAAACATCTTGCCGTTTATATATATATATATATATATATATATATATATATATATATATCGATTTTCTGCACTATTGTAAGAACTGAAACCTTGAAACTTCTGAATATCGTTTCTTATGTCTTTGTCTATGAGTGTATCAAATTTGATTAAAATCGGACCACTCCTTCTATAACCCGATTTTTTCGATTATCGATTTTTGATATTTATCAGGGTTACCTCGACACAAAACTTAGCTAAGAACACTCACAGACACTTATAGTAAAACTGTGTAAATTTTCAAAAAATCGGTTCAGCCGTTTCGGAGTCTATAGGTAACGGACACACAGAAACACACATACACACACACAGACAAAGTTCCACTTATAATAAATTCAGATAGATATTTGTTTCAATACTTCTTACATTTAACCACGTACTGGAACTCTCTGTGAAGAATTAATCATCAATACTTACGCGCAAATACTCTTGGGAAATGTATTAATACGTCTTTTCCTTCCAGTTATGGGTTAAATAACAGGACAGATTGGGTTCTATAGCTTTGGCTAGCAACCAGTTTACCACAGAAAGCAATAGCAACCTACTGCGGGATAATCTTCTGCCCAGTCACTCATGCCTCTTTCGAGAAATGATCGCCTAAGCGTGTTTCACGTATGGCACTTAAGTGACTTACAATGGTATAGTAAAATTGGCTCGTTAACCATTCCTTTTTCCGCCAGCGATCAATTTGAAGATTTAAACAAAACGTTGGAAAATATTCTCGTACAATTTTAGTTTTAATTTTATTTCATTTTATTCGGTACTTGAATGATTTGAAGAAGCATTGCAGATAGTTCATTCAGGCTAATTTCCTCATTTTAGCTGTTTTCATTTATTCAGCATTTTAATGGGGTACTTGCCGAACTCCCTTTGACGAGTGTTGGGCTCTAGAATGTCGAGGAATCTTATACACACTTGTCTCCCATAGACACGACGTATTCTAAAGAAAACCTTATAAGAAGGAATGAATTCGCAATATCATCCGTGAAAGCATTTAACAGAAAACCTTATCAAGTGTAATAAATTCTCTATATGACCTTAACCCTAATTTGTATTCTCAAAGCATAAGAAACAAAATTTTGGACATTTGTAAAGACATTTGCATCATACAACATGTACTTAATGAAGTTAGTAGATTACAATTGTCGAAAGGAAGTTAGTAGATTACAATTGTCGAAAGGTTGTGACTATGAAACCGAACTACGACACTAGTATGAATAGATCAATTGAGAGGTTAAAGCAGCGGTTGGCAACCTGCGGTCCATATCCGGCTATCGAGTGAATCTTGTCCAGCCTGCTGCCTTACTTTGGACACGATATAAATATAGGTAAACGAAACCAAAGTGAATATATTGCGTCGAAATTAAAAATGTGTTTCTTTTTACCTGGAGAATGTGTTTTACTTTTATTTTTTATTTGTAGGGATCGCCAAAATTTTCATTTTCACTTTTTCTGTGAAATTACTTCCGTGAGCGGGCACTTTTAAATGAATGTAAAGTAGTGTTTTCAACCTATTTTAATGGAATTTTTTTCAATACTGATTTATAAAACATTTATTTTTAAGATGTAATATTTTTTTAACAAAATTCCCGTCAGATATTTTCTTTTTTTCATTCTTTAGAAACCTGTTTTTATCAGATTGAGAAAAAGGTGAAATACTTTTTGCAACCCCGAAATTTTTCGCTTCTGGTAGAGTTCCTTTTTTTTTGTAAATAAAAACAAGAAAATCAAAATACCTTTTCCAAGGCAAAAGTTATCGGAAACAATTTCCAAATCATTTCAGAATTGCATTCACATATTTAAAAACATGGTTCTCCTCCATGATACTCGCGTCATATCTGTTTGACCCTACTCTATGATTCTACACTGCTTTTTGGCCCTCTCTCTTCAAAAGGTTGCCGACTCCTGGGTTAAAGAAATGCTTCAAATCCGTTATTTCAAAATCGACTAATTTGATAGGAAAGAAGCCCCTGAAACATATTGTAACCGCTCGTCATTTTCAATTCCTGTGTTTCAATTGTATGTTCACTTCTAACTCCATAACAATATGTCAGCCTCAAGGGTTATGCTACTTTCAAGCCTGGTCTTCTTATCAGTTTTGTCAAACTGATAAGAAGACCAGGCCAATAGCAGGTATTCTACAACCTGTCAAAATGATTAAAAAACGGCCACTGAAACCGACTTTTTGTATAATTTACAAAATAAAAGTGAGTTCGTCGCCATCGTTTTGAAAATTGTAGGAGTGAACTGAAAATGACGGAAAATATTTATACAACCACGTGAAATGTGATGACATCAATTTTTTCTTTTGACTCATAAAGTAGGTTAGTAACAAAAAAATGTCGAAAATCTTTTTTATAGCAATAAACGCGAAAGGAACATTAAGGAAATTTTTTGTATGAACCTACATATTTCAGTTGCAGTTCGTAAACAGGAAAGACATAGTTTTGTGTTGTACATATCATTATGAAGGGAAATTATGGATAAAAACAACAGGAAAAAAACAACAACTTTGTAATCTCTTTATATTTACTTTATGATTGCTTTTTTTATGCTAATTCTTTTCGTTTAAATGAAATATCTGGGCGGACCTGAAGGAGACTACCACCACATTTAAATTTGTTTTTCATTTTTCTTTTTTACTTTTTTCAGCGCAGTCTTATCAATTATTACATACAGTTTCCGATTATCAAAACAAATTTGAAAAAATTTCAATATTTAAACTATTTTAGAGGGGGGTTCACATTCTCATGCAACGTTATAGTAAATCGATCCTCTATTTTGGAACCACTCGCGTTGGGGTCGCTTTGTTTTTTTTTTGGGGGGGGGGTTTTTTTTTTTGGACGTGTTGTTGCTCTTATTTTTGTCTTTTTCACGTTTTCTTAAGTTCTTACAAAGGCATCTTCCTCGGAAACTCTAAAAATGACTTTATTCAAAAATTTCGCAAAGGATTCAGTTGTTGAATATGCGCAAGCAAAAAAGTTAATTGCACAGAATCGATTTATTATAAGGTTGTATGAAAAACTGAGCCCCCGAAAATTGTTTAAATGTTGAAAATTTTACAAATGTTTTTGTCAATCGGAAAGTTTAGGGTTCAATCGATAAGATTGCACCGAAAAAAGTAAAAAAAAAAAAAATTAAAAACAACAAATTTAAAGGTGGTGGTAGTCTCCTTCAGGTCCGCCAATATCTGTTTTCTTTTTATATTAATGTTTAAACAGTCGACCGTATACAACTAATTTCTCAGATAACTTATGAAAAATGGTTTCTAGCAAATGAATTCTTTCTGTCTGAGAGAAAAACAGCCTTTTTCGAACCTTGTGAACTGGCTCTGAAGAATTACAAGGAACTGTCCCAAATAACAGAACCAACATCACTTACAAGAAAAAGGTCTTGCATTATAATAATTATGATTTGAAAGATTTTCTTTGGATAATTAATTAATACAATCAGAGAATAAGTCAGTTAATTACCATACATGGCACACACTTGGGTGATCATATCTTTTTCGAGACACGACTGACATGGCATCTGTGTGGATTCACATAGCGGTACAGTTGATATCAGCTCGAAACTAGAAATCGGAGAGCCGAGTTCGAATTCCAATGGAATTCATTACGTTCACTTACACGCAAATACCATTCACAGATGTATTAAGCTGTCGTTTCTCACTCCAGCTATGGATTAAATAGCAGGACAGATTGGGTTTTATAACCTTCGTTAACAACCAATCTACCACAAGAAATATTGACAACCTAGTCCTGAAAAATCGTTTGCCCAGTCAATGTCTCTATTTTGTTTTTTGCTTCGGGTTTTGCTCTAAGTAGGTATAATTGTAGTTCTTAGTCTCAGCCATGATACTATTTACTCAGAAAACTTATTTAACCTTCAAAATTCAGTTTGCGACGTAAAACTTATTTGACATCGATACCGGAAATAAAAATGTGACTTACATCCATTCATTTTTTTTTCAATCTACGGTTTCGCTTTGACAGGAAACATCTATTGCTTTTTAGTCTTTCGTGTCAACGTCCAAAGAGTCTGAACTCCAGAACTATGGATTAGTTTTAAAGCTTTCATTACACCTGAGCAACGTCAGGCTACACTGCTAGTATAAGCTAAAAAATTTAAAGAACTTTTATATCAAATTAAATTTGAGTAGAAGCTGAGAGACGGTAATATCTAAATTTTAGTATCCGCAAACTTATTTCCCAAATAGTAGTTTCTTACAGGTACACATTGATGTCTGCAGTAATAACTGATGAAACTGAATCTTGTGAATTACAAGATGAACTTTTACTCGATATTATTTTAAAAAATACTTAGTACCTTAGTAATTCGCAGAGAGTGAGAATTGTTACACCATTTAATATGAAAGCACGTTGGGAACATGCTGCTTCTCACAACGATGACCTTTTATGTTTCATTATGGCTCTGTCGCACGTAGTAAAGCAGGCCTTGGTGTCCGCTAATAAAAACATGTAGAAATTGATCCTTAGGCACAGGTTCAATTCGTTTAAAAGTTCGCCAAATCCCTGCAAGCCTTGAGTGATACATGGGTGTCCATAAAAATTAAGCACCTCTTTATTGGACATTGGATTTAAGTGCCCACAGAAAGACATGAAGTATGTTCTAGCATGGTCTGAGGTTTGAAACATCACAGATTTCTTTTCACCTGGACATTGTTAAAAATCTCGGCATATCCGAATCGATGTAGTTTTTTACTATTGTTATGAAAAGTGTCAATTTATCCTATGTCAGATAGAAAAACGTGTGTTAATCTTCTTGAGAGGGAAAATGAACTTAAATTTGATCAACTTCCCTTATGTCCCACTTGAAGTGTGTACCTAAATACCCGAAGCAGTGTCAACACACACACACACACACACACACACACACACACACACACACTGTGCAGGGCCCGGAAGGTTTTTCCGTCTGAATCTATCCTGCACATTTATAAATCTACCATCCGCCCGTGCATTGAATACTGTTGCCACATGTGGTGGGGTGCCCCTGCTATTCTCCTTGGGCTTCTCGACAAGGTACAGCGGAGGGTCTGTAATGTGATCGATACCGACTTGACAGACCGCCTGCAGTCTCTCTCTCACCGGCGCGACATGGCTTCTCTGTGTCTCTTCTATAAATACTTTAACGGCTTCTGCTCCGATGAACTTAGATCACTGGTGCCCACTAGGTTCGAATTTGCACGAGATACTAGATTAAAAACTAGGTCCCACCCTTTTACAGTGAAACCGATAAAATGCAACCGCAACTTCTACTCCAAAAGTTTCTTTTCTCGTACTTCCCGACTGTGGAATTCCATTCCACATGACTGCTTCCCCGACGGTTACAATCTCCAGGAGTTTAACTGTAAGGTCAATAGACACCTCCTAACACACTAACTCGCTCCCTTTCTTTCAAACACTCTTCCCATCCACCCAACCCCCAGCCTCCGTATCCATACCCATCTATCACCCCCTCCTATTTCCTATATTTAACCACTCTTTCTTCTTACCTTCCCCTGTGTAGCCCCTCCAAGCGCAATAGTGGCAATGGAATGCCTTGCTTGGCGTGAAATGATTAAAAAAAAAAAGTAAAAAGAACACACACACACACACACACACACACACACACACACACACATATATATATATATATATATATATATATATATATACACACTCGTTTGAATCAGTCTTAAGTTTGCTTCTTTTCTAGAGACTGATGGTTAGCATGCAGATTCCTATATCCTACACTTTCTTTGTCTCTCTCTTTCCCTGTCTCTCTGATTTCTCTGTCTGTCTGTCTGTCTGTCTGTCTCTCTCTCTCTCTCTATATATATATATGTGTGTGTGTGTGTGTGTGTGTGTGTGTGTGTGTGTGTGTGTGTGTTAATAGAAGACAGGTCAAGACGTAGCATCGACAGTCTTCTTTTCATTTTTGAACGCTTCGACTCAAAAAAAGCTACCGGTTCGGATAAAATACCAGCAATTCCTCTAAAACCATTTGTCTAGAGCTATTATTAATCATGGCTAAATTGTTTGACTCCTGCTTAGAAGAGAAATGCCTCTAAAGTCTGTGCAAAGTGTCAGCTGCTGTATGATTTGTGTTCCAAGATGCCAGAGAGTTGCTCATCCCCATCAGAATATCGAACTTTCAATCTCATTTGGGTAAACAGTAAACTCTTTGTCGCTATCATCAAGAAGTGGAACAACCTCCTAAGTTACAAACAGTATAGATTTTATCATTCTAGAACCACTTCTGATGTCATATTAACTGTCATTATACGCAGTTTCGGTGAAGTACTAAACAATGAATTCATCACGAGAACGATTTCCTGCCTTTCATATATAACAGGCATTTGACAAAGTTTGGTATAAATGGTTGCTGCAGGAACTCTCCAGCTTTGGAATTATTGATTGAGTTTTTTAAATTATCACTTCATTCCTAACAGGTAGATTCATAAGGGTCGCTGTCAATACTCTCTTCTGAAGCCCATGTGAGCAACGGAGATGTTCTATTAGAAACTCTGCTCGGTTTCACCCTCTTTCTATTTTATAAAACAACTTACCTAAGAACATACTCAGATTTTTTTTTAGATACCAAGGCATATTGTACAACAGTGTATTGGTACACCCCTAAACATTTAGATGACCAGAGTTTGACAGTCGGTATCTCCTCTGATGTAACTTTGGCGATTCAATGAAAGAAGAACTGGCTTATAACATCAAATACCTCCAAAACGAAGCCAGTAACTTTTCATCGTTACCGAACAGTCTGTGAACGCTCACTTTTCATAATGAGTATTTGTTTTTTTACCTCACGTATCCTTTGCTTGAATATCTACTGAGACTCACTCTTAACCTCAAGTGAACATCGCATTTATCAGCATTCAAATATTAAGTACGAGAAGGGGTAGCTAACTACTTGGCCAGACCAAGAAACCTTTCCTTATGTCGATTTTCCAATCTGATTTCGAAAATTTAGTGGGGCAGAGAACTTTTCAGTACCCCTTCAAATTCAGATAGATATTTTATAAGAATTTGTGTTTCGCTACTAGAGTTAGAGGAATTGTCCTTCAGGGGTCACGTTTCAGTATGACACATACTAATTACTGTAATGACAATCATTATATCCGAACCTATATACTGGTCTAAAGCAATGCATGTGAAACCCAACGCGTCTGAGAGTTTTCATAAAGACTCGAGTATTCATCAGGCTAGACACAACTAGTTTTACTGTTTTAGACGCCACGGTATGCGATTTTGCGAGTAACAACCCTTACGTCTGCTGTGGGCTTGAAACCATATTATTTAGACATCACAATGATCAATGTTTTCTGATCAGTGCAGAATCACATTGTACGAAAACGATTGTAATTAACAAGTATGGTGATGCAGAAGTGATAGAAATGTAACTGTTAAAATGTTTTCAAACTGTCGAGTTGGGAAAAAGTCTTCTTCGGATATAGTAACATCAAGAAACTGAACCTGATCATTACTGATGGAAACTTCACTGAATAGTATTAATTGTGTTACATTAATGATCCCATTATGATTCTCCAGTGGCTCCACCGTGGAAGAAACATCAACTCCTCATCGTGATTACATCGTTACCGCAAACTCCCAAGAGGTTGGTACCCCTCACATAAAATGGTCAGCCTTTTCACTGGATCTCAATCCAGATGATCCTTTACGAAATCAAAATGACGTTTATATGCTTATCCACGTCACCCCCGAGAAATACGTTCTGTCATAGCTGAGATATAGAATGCTAAAATCAAAATGAATTATCCTACAATTAGTGAGATGTATAGGTCGTAAACACTAAGGCAATATTTGATTGCTAACGTTAGTGAAGTATTTGATTGCTAACGTAAGGGTAGTATTTGATTGCTAACGTTAGGACAGTATTCGATTACTAACGTTAGGGCAGCATTTGATTAATAACGTTAGGGCAGTATGTGATTGCTAACGTTAGGGAAGTATTTGGCTATTAACGTTAGGGCAGTATTTGATTGCTAACGTTATGGAAGTATTTGGTTATTAACGTTAGGGCAGTATTTGATCATTAGCGTTAGGGTAGTATTTGATTACTAACGTTAGGGCAGTATTTGATTGCTAACGGTGGAAGAACGCTCTTCTGTTGTTAAGTTTACAAAAGTTTGTCTCAAACCATAAATAAAGCCTGTCAGTCAATAGTGTGCCCTTTTAACATCCGCATTACACAATAAAATTTGCATACACGCTAAAAATAAACAATAAATATATCCATAAGAAAAGCGCAATAATTACTACGCATCTCCCGAAGCAAATATTGTTCTGCATAATGCAGTTTTTAGCACACTATAATACACTAGTGCATTTAATTCGAACAAGGAACTCTTAAACTTGTTGCCGTGTTCCAGACTAAGGTAAATTAAAATATGTATACATAAATTTAAATCAGTACACCACAGAACCTGCCCGTGAAAAAAATTCCTTATCGAGATAGAGAGTAAGATTACAAACGCTGGTTTAGCAAAAGATTGAGAGAGAAATATATATATATATATATATATATATATATATAGCGGGAGAGAGTAGGGATAAGGGGACTAGCTTAACAAGAGATTGAGAGAGAGAGAAAGAGTGAGAGCATGGTTTAGCAAGAGATTCATAGAGAGAGAGAGTGTGTGTGTGTGTAGAGATACGAGAATTGCTTTAATAAGAGAGACAGACAATCAGCCAGACAGAGAGAGAGATTGGGATTGGTTATTGAGAAAAAGTAGGAATACTGGAATTGGTTGAACAAATGATTGAGAAAGAAGGAAGAGAGAGATATGGGAATGATTTAATAAACTGAGAGAGAAAGAGAATAGGGATAATGGGATTGGTTTAACAAGGGGTTGAGTGAGAGAGAGAAAGAGAAAGAAAGAGCGAGAAAAAAGTCCTATGAAGACTTGTTTAACAAGATACAGAGGAAAAAGAAAGAGAGCAATAAAGTGAGAAAGAGAGAAAGAGAGTCAGAATACGGGGTCTTTTTTTTTCAGAGCACGGTTTGTAGAAGTTAAGTTACTCTGTCTGAACAGGTAGTTAAAGTGTCGGAAGTCCAAGTCCACTGAATGTGAGAATGTAACAGATAAGTATAGCGTGGTTAAGAATATTTCGCGGTCAGAAACCAATTAAAAAAAGAACAAAAAAACAAAACAAATCAAGACAAGCTACTAGACCACGCGGTCTTTGCCTGCTTTAAATATCGAATGGCCTCTTGTAAGCAGAGAAAACAAAATGGAGTTCGTAAATGTAAATTAATACTGATGCGTAAGCGCTCTAACAAGTTGTAAACTGGAAAACTAAGAGCGATAGCATCAACATTAGTTTTATTTATATATTTATGGTCTTCTTCTTTCTCACCCTCGACTAAAGCCACGGGCCATTTACTCCTTTGTGGTTCGAACTCTCCAACATTGGAAATGAAACTTGATCATTATGCACTAAAAATTTTCGGTCAGGCTTTCAACAGTCTATCTTTCCCTGAATTGTTAGAATCAGCCTGTTTTCCAACATTTCTTTAGGATTTTATACACTTTCTACACAACACTGCATGTTGGATGTGCGTTGTGGTGCAGTGGATATCGACTCGGAACGACAAATCGGGATGCCGAGTTCGAATTCCAGTTGAATTTCTTGCATTAACTTACGCGCAAATACCCTTGGGAAAGGTATTAATCCGTCTCTTCGTTCCAGTTATGGGTTAAATAATAGAACAGATTGGGTTCTTTAGCCTTGACTGGCAACCAGTTTACCGCAGAAAGCAATGGCAACTTACTGAGGGATAATCTTCTGCCCAGTCGAGACATGATCGCCTAAAGCGTGTATCACGTATGGCACTTAACTGACTGAATGAATATAATAGTTGAAAACATGATTAAGGCTTTTACTGGGCATAAAGTGGGAGACCAGTTTTATGCTGTTATGAAGTAATAAACTGATTCCCCACGAATTACAATTTAATAATATAATACATCTCTTCCCCCTCCATCTATGAGTCAAATAATAGGAGAGATTGGTTTCTATAGTCTTGGTTTGCAACCAGTCTACGGGAGAATGTAATGACAACCTACTGCGGGATAATCTTCTGCCCAGTCAGTCATGTCTCTTTCGAGACATGATCGCTCAAAGCGTGTATTACGTATGGCACTTAACTGAGTGGCACAACACTGAAAGAATCTTTTATTATTTGCAGCGGTTTCATTGTTGATATTATTGTTTCCTATTTTATCTATCATATTTTGCCTGGATGTTAATATCTGTCAATATTTATGAGATGAAGTAGTATTACTTGTTCACCACTGCTGTAGCCTGGTATTGAACTCACAACATTTTGAGCCAAGTCACAGGAACTAATCAACGTCTATATCCACTAGGCCATGTGTCTTTAAGGACAACTGAACTTATGGAACTTATAAACCTAATGAGGAAGATAACTCATGACTACCAAAAAAGGCTTTGCACAAGGAATGAGAATAATATACCCCAGTGATCGTAATAAATAATTCGGTTTGAAATTTCTAGCATCTGAAGAAGGCCTGAGCGTACAACGGCCGAAACGTTGTACAAATGACATCTAAGACAAGGACAATAGTCCGAATAATGATGTAAATAATGTTAATATCTGTTTGATTATCTCAGCTTGTTCATTTCAATTTCAGATCTCGCTCTCTCTCTCTCTCTCTCTCTGTCACACACACACACACACACACACACACACACACACACACATTAATAAATAACCATAGTATCTCACACTGGTAGTACGATTTGGAATTTCATGCACAACGTATTCTTCAGATACTGGGTAGAAACTGACCTTTACATATTTTAAATTCTAATAATTAACACCCGTTTGCGCGTAAGTGAATGCAATGAATTCAACTGGAATTCGAAATTGGGGAGCCGAATTTGAATTCCAGTTGAATTCATTGCATTCACTTACGCGCAAATACCCTTGGGAAA
>JBBBDQ010002322.1:725000-783724 GCA_037127315.1 Ascarosepion bandense
TTCCAGTTGAGTTCCTTGCATTCACTTACGCACAAATAACCTTGTGAAAGGTATTAAACCGTCTCTTCCCTCCAGTTATGGGTTAAATAATAGAACAGATTGGGTTTTGGCAACCAGTCTACTGCAGAAAGCAATGGCAACCTACTGCGGGATAATCATCTGCCAAGTCAGTCATGTCTCTTTCCAGACATGATCGCCAAACTGGGTATCACATATGGCACTTAATTGACTGACTGAATATAATAGTTGGAATCATGATAAAGGCTTTTACTGGACATAAAGTGGGGGATCAGTTTTATATTGCTATGAAGAAATAAACTGACTCCCCACTAATTACAATTTAATAATATAATACATCTCTTCCCTCTCTAGCTTTGAGTCAAATAATAGGACAGATTGGGTTCTATAGCCTTGGCTAGCAACCAGTTTACCACAGAAAGCAATGGCAACCTACTGCGGGATAATCCTCTGCCCAGTCAGTCATGTCTCTTTCGAGACCTGATCATCCAAACGTGTATCACGTATGGCACTTAACTGACTGAATATAATAGGTGGAAGCATAATCAAGGTTTCTACTGAGTATAAAGTGAGGGGGTCGGTTTTCTATTGTTATGAAGAAATAAAGTGAACCCCTAAAAATACTTAATATAATAATGTAATATAATCTATCTTTCCTTTTTATTAGTTAAATCGCAAGACAGAGTGTGTTCTATAGTCTTGGCTGGCAACCAATCTACCGCAGAAAGCAATGGTAACCTAATGCGGGATAATCTTCTGTCAAGTCAGTCATGTCTATTTTGAGACATGGTCGCCTAAAGCGTATATCACGTATGACACTTAACTAACTGTCTGATTTTGATTATCATTTTACTAAAAATGTAATGTTGGAAATTTTTAAAAATATTTTTTGTTGGCATTTTTAATATAAAATGTATTTTTATACTTTCCTCGTATTTTTTTTATTTTGATTTTAGTTTGGTGTTCACCATTTTCTCATAATTGTGACCCTAACAGCTGCAACTACTCTGGGTCTGAGTGAAGCTGGCAATAACAAAATTTAACCTTTGTTTCCCTGCTCCTCAAACCTCTTATGTCTTTTCTCTTTCTGTTTTCCTTCAAATTTACTCGTTTTATATATATTCCGTCCATGGTATTCTCAGCATCCTTCTGTAGAGTAAGATTCATATGGTCTCAAGTGTAATCTTCATTTGTGAGAAATCTGTGCAACAATTACTGTCATATAGGAGGATTTAAATTAAGTAGCCCTGTTTCATTGCTTCTTTATATTTGTCTAGCTTTTGGAAATCATCCTGAAATTTGTATATGACAGAAATTCGTAGGTGTAGGTATCTTATACAAATTTCTGTACTTGCTTGATTTTGGCGTCTCCGGTTCATAGCTCGAATCTTGGGTTTTCCCTTTTTGTCTTCGTACAATTAACGGTTAGTCCTTTCTTCTTGCTTTCCTTAACTCCACTGACTAGAAGTTTCTACTATTTTCTTTCAGTGCCTATTCTCAAAGTGGTCAAATCTTCACATTCTTTATTGTTAAGATTGTGCTCACTAATAATAAAATCTAATGGAACTAGATTCCTTAAAATCTTCTTCTATGTGCCCTGTCCTTTCAGGAGGTAGGCGATCAAAGCTTTCCACGTCTCCCTATTCCTGGTGGCTCTTAGCATGCCTCCTCCTGTTACACCATGCAACCCTCGTTCCATCATCCACCTGATTAGGTCCTCCAAATATGTTATTCGCTGCTTTTTCCTGTCTATTTTCCCTCTTTCTGGCCTGTTAGTATCAGGTTCTCCAAGCCCTCTTTCCTCATTGCATGTTCCAGGAACTTTATCTGTCTCTTCCTGATGTTCAGGATTAATTTCTTTTTCGTTTCCATTCTTTCCACAACCTCATCATTGCTCACATGCTCGGTCCATGATGTTCTCAGCATCCTTCTGTAGAACCACATTTGCACTTTTCTATTTTGCCTGCTTGCACTGTTCGTTTTCTGTGTTCATTTTAGTTTCCTTTTTAGTGAAAACATGAATATAGAAAGAAATTTGATCATCATTATAAGAACCGCATTATTATTTGTCATTTTTAAACTGAACAGGAAATTGTTTTATTGTTCAAGTTAAGTTATTCTCACTATGACGTTCATTTTTTTTTATTTTGCGTTAAGAAATTAACACCCACTAACATAAATTGGATCATAGCCTAAAAATATATAAAAAGAAAATAACCTGGCTATTAATTACCGAGTTAAATTAGTTTTACAATCACAACCGAATATTTTAGATTATATATATATATATATATATATATATATATATATATATATATATATACTACCAGCCATAATTATTAGGTGGCCCAGTGTTTGAAAAAATGATGTATTTCATACAATTTTTTAGCATTTATTACCAAGTGAATAACTGTAAATGAAAATAGAATGGTTCTTTTGTTAATATTGAATAATAACGTGTTCATGAAATGAATTTATAAACATTTAATAATTACCTATACTGCAATTTCATCAATGAAAAAAAAGAAAAAATTTAGGGTGATTCAGACGAGTTCATCTTTGCTTCCTTGCTTTGTAGAATTTTGCAAAGTAATAATATAAGAACCATTCTATTTTCATTTTGCAATAAATACTAAAAATAGTATGAAATACATCATTTCTTTTAAAAAACTGGAGTGGCCTAATAATTATGGCTGGTAATGTATATATATATATATATATATATATATATATATATATATATATTAAAAAAGGATTAATTCAAAGATGTTGAATGGCCATTTTGACATGAAGATCCCCACGGGGGATAACACATCACCTCAGCAACAGAAAAAATTGGGTTTTTGGAATTTACCTTCCTGCTTTTTTCCCTTGGATTGAAGTATCTGAATTAAAATATATATATATATATATATATATATATATATATATGTGTGTGTGTGTGTGTGTGTGTGTAATTTATTAAAATGAAATATAATTTTGTCTACAATGTTTAACGATCTGACTTTTTTTTCCATTTATTTCTATACAATTTAGCATCAGGCTGTGCAGACGGTTCTACTGAAGGTTTTCAATGGCGTAGTAATATAGCAGCCTGCTCGGGTTACTGGCACGGTCATGTAGAGAACGCCAGTTCCCTGTGTGCCCCAGGCTGGAAAGTTTGTTCCTGGCAGGATACCCGCATCTTGAAGAATATCACGTGGGAAGAAGCAATATCTGTAGATGGATGTTTTGCTTACAACGCAGCTCAAGATGGTGGCAGATGTCGAGAGTGCAGAGATAACATGGAACAGGTAAGCTAAGTTTTTTTGCTAAGCGTCAAGCATCTTCTACACTTCGAAGGCGACTCTGTTTCATTGCAAGAAGTTCGTACTTTGATCTAGTTCTTTTTGTTTTTACTGTTTCCATAGATTTCTACCGATCTATTCTTTGTCTTCGTTTGTAATGGAATCCACATGACAGTATAATTTGGAGCTAATTACCTCCCTTGAGTGTTGCTCTTCATATAAAAAGGTATTTTATAAAATTATATAGAAACATGACTGAATCTTCCTGAATGCGAGTGCTTAGTCTGTCAATATATTTTCAAACAGGACGGTATCACTTTTCACTTTTCTTCTCGGTGGTAATGTTTTTTTTTTTAATCGTTTTACCCCAAGAAATTCGGTACCGCCACTTATGCACAGGGGGGCTAAATAAGAGAATTAACATGTGAGGCAGGAGGAGAGTAAAGCGAAAGATGAACGAGTTACAGGGGATGTAAGAAAAAGGGCAAGAGAAGGACGTAAACAAAGGAGTGAAGACAGTTGCGAAGGTAGAGAGAAAGGAAAAGTACAAAATACACGCGGTGATGTAGAAAGGACTAGAGTCAAGTAGATAAGAGATTGCATTTAAATTCATGGAGGTTGTAGCAAACAGGAAAGCAAGTATATTTCCTCAGGAGGAAAGCGCGGGAAAAGTAGCTGATGGAGTAAAATTGTCGGCTGCATTTGGTTAATCTAACTGTAAAAGAGTGAGACCTTGTTGCCAATCTGGTTGCACAAGTAAATTCTTGTGGAGGGGGCACCAGACTTTAATGGCAATATTATCGTTTCCTTTTATGGAAACATCCGGTAAGTGTTAGTGTTGCTTGGGATTTATAATATATATATATATATATATATATATATATATATATATAATTTTCAGAAAAATATGTTTCTTAAGTTCACTAACATCGCTCTTTTCAGTACTGATGAAGGCTTCCTTCTTGATTTTTCTTTTGAAGTATTGTAGAACATCAATAAGTTGATTATGCCCATTATTTTATATTCGAGTTACACGTGACATTTTCAAACTGTTCAGTCAGTCAGTTAAGTGCCATACGTGATACACGGTTTGGGCGATCATGTCTCTTTCGAGACATGGCTGACTGGGCAGAAGATTATCTCGCTGTAGATTGCCATTGCTTTCTGCGGTAAACTGGTTGCCAGCCAAGGCTATAGAACTTAATCTGTCCAATTATCTAACTCATAACTGGAGGGAAGAGACAGAATAATACCTTTCCCAAGAGTATTTGTTCGTCAGTGAATACAAGGAATTCAAATGCAATTCGAACTTGGCTCCCCGATTTCTTGTTCCGAGTCGATATCCACTGCACCAAACTGTTTCAATTTTTTAAAGTTTTCAGTTATTTTTTTTTTTTGTTATTTGATACAATTATTTGTTTGTGATTTTCTTCTGTCAGCTGACGAAAATTGTAGAATGATTATCATACAAGGTTCATTCGATCAAAGCTACTCCTAATTGAAGTGAGAAAGCGGTTGTATACAGCTGACGATTTAGGCACTCTCGAATTTGTGGACGAGCATACATTACATCCATGTGAGAGTCTAGATGCGATGAGGTTATTTAAGAATAATACCCAATTACTTAGGTTAATATTTGATTTGTATCATCAAGAGTTTGGTGGCAAAACTGCCAATAGCGCAGCCTGTACTATGTACAATGTTCTTACCTCCTACACTAAATTTGTTATAACTGATCCATACACTTAGACATTTAGAGTAGTTGGTATTTAATATTCTCACGTCTTGAAGTGTTAGGATTTCAATTTTTTTTTTTTTTTTTTTTTTTAAATCATATCACCCCAAGCAAGGCGGTAACGCCACTGATGTGCAGGGGGCTACATAAGAGTGAGAAGATTAGAAAAGAGAAAAACCGGAAACCGCATCCTAAACAGGAAACAAGGATGAGCCTCTTTACCTGTTCAATAGACGTGGGTGGAGTGTGAACCGGGCGATAGTTTAGTCTATCTACTCCACTTGAAAAAAAACAGTGAGAAGATTAGAAAAGAAAAACCGGAAACCGCATCCTAAACAGGAAACAAGGGATAAGCCTCTTCACCTGTTCAATAGACGTGGGTGGAGTGTGAACCGGGCGATAGTTTAGTCTATCTACTCCACTTGAAAAAAAACAGTGAGAAGATTAGAAAAGAAAAACCGGAAACCGCATCCTAAACAGGAAACAAGGGATAAGCCTCTTCACCTGTTCAATAGACGTGGGTGGAGTGTGAACCGGGCGATAGTTTAGTCTATCTATAGTTTATGGTTCGTGAAGGATTATCATAAGTCTCATTTCTGGGAACATAAATATGATTGTCAAGATTCAATAATCTATCTATCTATCTATCTATCTATCTATCTATCTATCTATCTAAGACTAAATCTAATCTAGAGTCAATGAACCTACCTAGATTTCACCTAACGGATCGTCAGGGCAAGTCAGCTATCGACTTGCCCTGGCGATCTGTTAGGTGAAACCTAGGTTCATTGACTCTAGATTAGATTTAGTCTTATTTGTTTGCTCTACTTTTGTACTGAGCGCTTTAGTGTTAGGGTTCTCGTCTCGGTTTTCTTTTTCTTTCAACGAGTACTTTGACGTATGTTCAAGTACTTAGTTTGTTTCTTTTTTTTATTTGCATTTTTCCCCAACGCGTTTATACTCGGTGGGGTTTTTCGAGACGGGTTTAAAAATAAAGAAATTGTTATTATTATTATTATTATTATTATTATTATTATTATTATTATTAATATATATATATATATATATATATATATATATATACGGTGCGATGGGTAAGTCCTTTGTTTTTATGTTGTCGACTGCAGAGTATGTTAGGGTCAGCTAGACACCGTCTGTGAGAAAATGTGTACCATGGCGCAATTCACTCCGTCAGAATTTTGGATGCGTTATGTTGTACTGTTTGGCATTTGCACCGGAAACTTCAATACGAACATTTCCGAGGGTTTGGATAACAGTGCCGAGTATTCGGAAAGAGTTGGATGAATCTAATAGTGATTACAAAGATATCGGATGCTCTGGTCGTTCTGATAAGAAAAGAACTCCCGAATTTGTTGGTGAGGGCCTTAGACTCAACTCGAAGGCCTACATTAACAAGCAGGTGAACAAGCTCATGGCTGTCAGACAATTTCTGCGACCACTCAGCCTTTGCATGAGGACACCTAACTCCCCAGACTGCAACCCCCTTGATTATTATGGGTGGGGCGCAGTTGAGCGAGAAATTAACAAATTTCCGTGTAACACAAAAAAGTGAACTGAAGGTAAGAATTTTGGCAACATTCACAAATTTAAACAAGGCGACTGTCCAAAAAAAAAAAAAAAAAATTGCAAGAGATTTCGAATTCACTTGAAGGCCGTGGTTACTCTTTAGTATTGCAATATTTGTTTTAGAAGGTTTGGTAAATATATGTGTTAAAATAGAATTTCGATGTTACGTTCATTTTTACGTAATTTAAAAAAATATCCATTACAGCATGTATTACTTTTTAGCATGAGCATGACATGTTGTATATGCACACTTTTGTATTTGTCTACATTGCTGAGATACAGTAGTATTTACAGTATTTACATTATTCGGACTATTCTCCTCATCTTTGTTGCTATTTGTACGACGATTAATAATAGATCATTCTATTTGTTTATATTTCTGAGATGAAGTAGTGTTTACAGTATTTACATTATTCGGACTATTGTCCTCATCTTTCTGCGATTTGTACGACGTTTAATAATAGATCATTTTATTTGTCTATATTCCTGAGATGAGGTAGTCTTTACAATATTTACACTATTCAGACTATTGTCCTCATCTTCATTGCCAGTTGTACAACATTTCGGCCGTTGTACGCGCCGACCTTCTTCAGGTAATAGGAATTTCGAACAGAACCCTTTATTACAATCACTGGGGTATATATGTAGATCCTGTTTTGGTAGTCAAGATTTATTTCCATCTAACCCTGCAAGTTACTTGTTCACCACTGCTGTAGCCTAGTATTGAACTCACAAGTTTTAACTCCTTAAGGACACATGGCCCAGTGGATATAGACATTGGCTAGTTCCTGTGACTTGACCCAAAGTGTTTTGAGTTCAATACCAGGCTACAGCAGTGGTAAACAAGTAACTTACAAGGTTAGAGGGAGATAACTCATGTTTACCAAAAAGAAGCTCTATGCAAAAAGGATGGAGATGATACACCCCAGTGATTGTAATAAAGGGTTTTGTTCGAAATTCTTAGCACCTGACGAAGGTTGGAGCGTACAACGGTCGAAAAGTCGTACAAATGGCAATAAGTTCGAATAATGTAATACTGTATATGCAACCTTTTGTTATTTACTTCTTTTGTCAGGAACTATCGTTAGCAAATAGAAAGTCTGCTGAAAAGTACACTAATGCTACATACTAAGATGTTACGAAGCCGTTGGGTGAGATACGTATTTTTTATCAGTCAGTTAAGCGTCATACCTGATAAACGCTTGGGTGATCATGCCTCGAAAGAGACAGACAGACTGGGCAGAAGATATTCACACGGGACGTTGCCATTATTTACTGCGGTAGACTGGTTGCTAACCAAGGTTATAGAGCTCAATCTGTTATGCTATTTAACTCATAGAGGGAAAAGCGACGGATTAATACTTTCCTAAGGCATTTTTCATGGGTATTTGCGTGTAAGTGAATGTAATAAATTAAACTAGAATTTGAACTCGTCTCTCTGATTTCTCGTTCCCAGTCGATATCTACTGCACCACGAGGTATATATATATGTCTTATAAAGGTTGATTAAAACAAATGTGAAATGAAAATTTGGACATTTTCTGTAATGACAAAAGTACACAGGTGTAGAGTTTAAGAAAGCTTTATTCAATTGAGAATACAAGGTTCTTGTATATCGTCATTGTATAGCCACAGTAAACAGAAATAGCTCTCTGAAAAAGGAGAGTGACAGAACAAAGAGAGGTCAATCTTGTCTATTCATAACATCGTTATAAACACAACTGATATTACTAAGAACGAACTACTCATTAATAATTATAAATATTAAAGAGTTATTTAGTTTTTGCAAAGGCAATGGTAGTTTAACGTTTATAGATCAGGTTTTTGCATGTGATAGTGTTAACGTTTATAGATCAGGTCTTTATCTCTGATAGTGTTAAAGTGTACAGATCAGGTTTTTGTATAAGATAGTGTTAACGTTTATAGATCAGGTTTTTGCATATGATAGTGTTAACGTTTATAGATCATGTTTTTGCATATGATAGTGTTAACATTTATAGATCAGGTTTTTGTATATGATAGTGTTAAAGTTTACAGATCAGGTTTTTGTATATGATAGTGTTAACGTTTATAGTTCATGTTTTTGCATATGATAGTGTTAACATTTCTCGATCAGGTTTTTGTATATGATAGTGTTAAAGTTTACAGATCAGGTTTTTGTATATGATAGTGTTAACGTTTATAGTTCATGTATTTCTGATGGGTCGATTGAATTTCTTATTATTATTTTAACATTTCGCGTCCGTTGTGATATCCTTGTTAGAAATTTGAGTCACATCACTTTGTGCAGCCGGGCCCCATTTACTTTGACTGTACTTTGTTTTGTTTTGTTTACATTTTTACTATTTGTTCTTACTGTTTTTTTTGTTTTTTGTTTTTTGCAAAACTTACGCAATTCTACAGTAGATGTGGATTTTTTAATGTCAATTTCAAACAATATTTTAACATTATACATGCTTTCGTTTCTTAACGCCTGATTGTCATTCATCTAAGGACTTACTTATTTTTAATCGAACCACCATAACCACCACTGCCTCTACCATTATCACTACTGCCACCACCACCAACACCACCACTACCACCGCCTCTATTAATACCATTACAAATAATAATAATAATAATAATAAAATAGCTTTTTTTTCTTTTTCGCTTATTCTTTCTCTCCCTCTCCTTTTTTTCTCTATCTTTCTTTCTTTTCAAATCCATTATCTTTTTTTCAGCTTTTTCTTTTCACATACGTTTCGTTCTTTTTATTTATATGTCATTTAACCATTAAGGCTAGCTTAATCTGGCATAAGGCCTATTTAGTGGGAGTTTGAAAGTAGGATCGAACTCATCACATCACACTAAAGAAATGTTGTACAAAACTAGCTTACTATCTTGCACTACAGAAGATCTACTGACTTAGCTCAAAAAGAAAAAGGACACCCAATGATGATCGGCCGTATCACACAAGTGGAACAATAATCATAACGACACTACGGCAGGTACTTTTTTATCTTATTAAATTCTGCTTAATTCTTTAAAGGGATTAGTCTCTTTTGTTCTCTTTTTTTCTCCCCTTTTCTTTTCCTTCTCTGTTTCTTTTCACCTCTTTTTCTATTCTTTTCAAAGTTCCTCGTAAATTTTCGAGTCTTTAGTAATCATGAGACTCCTTTATCTGCCAGATTTTATGTTGCAATTTCGTTTTTAAATTTTATTCAAAAACATTAAATTTGACTTATACAACTCACCATAACCCTTCATCTTGTATCAATTCTCTTCCCATAATTCTTTCCTTACTTTTTTACTTCCTTTGACTACATTTTGCTAAACCAATAACTGATTGAGATTCCTTTGCGTCACTTTTTTTTAGCACATACATGGAAAGGTCACTTGGCTCAAATACGTGTTCAGTGTAACGTAAGCGCGAGATGATCTACTCTCTCAACTTGAAAACAATTAGGATGAAAGGAAAAGGAACAAATAAAGCAACAGAGTATCAAGTACGGAAGTAAAAAAAAAATAATAATAATCTAAAATGCTTCTAACCACGCAAGCATAAAACGAGAAAAAAGAATGGCTAAAAACGACTCAAGCATTCAGTCTTACAAATATTTGTACAATGACGTTAAACATTCGAGATCAGTAGCAAGACTGATTGCAATCTAAGCGTCAAAATATTAACGTCAAAGGGGAAAAGTCAAGAGTTTAAATCACACTTCGTCTTTAAAACATTCTTGCCACGCAGAATTCGTATCAGAGTGACAACTGATTTCGTGGGCAGTTTATAATTATTTACTAAACATAGCTAACTTTGGCACAAGGCCATTATTGTGCGGCATTCAGTGAGGGTCGAAATCACTACACTGGAAAAATAACTCGCTAGGTATCGCACTAAATTTGAGACATTTTTATTAAATTATATAACACCGGAAGTAAAATCTTTTTTTTTCTAATCGTTTCACCCCAAGCAACTCGGTACCGCCACTGATGCTCAGGGGGCTACATAAGAGTAAAAGTTTAGACAAGAAGAGAATGAAGAGAAACGGACCAGTTACAGAGTGTGTCATAGAAAGGGCAAGAGAAGGATGGAAACATAGGTGTGAAGACAGCTGCGAAGCTAGTGAGAAAGAAAAAGAACAAGTTATACGGGGTGATGTAGAAAGAACTGGAGTCAAGTGGATAAGAGATGGGAATTGACATTGCATTTAAATTCCTTGTACAAAGCCGTCAGGAAAGCAAGTATACGGAAGGGAGTTCCACAGGCGGGAAGTGCGAGAAAAGAAGCTGATAGAATAGAATTGTCGCCTTCATTTGGTTGATCTAATGGTAAGTGGGTGGGACCTTGTTGCCAGTCTGATTGCACGAGTAAATTATTGTGGCGGGGGCATCATTGACTTAAATTTGTCATAGCAGAAGCCATGAATATATTTGTAGAATAGACAGAGGGAAGATATATCCCGCCGGTGAGAAATTGGTTGAATTCAAGCTGCCAAGTCGGGACCTATCACGTTGCAGCTTTCTCCTTTGGAGCCTATCGAGAACACTGTTGATTTTCTGTCCCTCAACATTTCCCTGTCCTTTAATAACCCTTTCTTTTTTTATATCGCTCAAACCCCGCTCCGCCATCAATCTGCTCAAGCCCATCAAGTATGTCACGCGTTGTTTTCCTTTCTCTCTTTTTCTCTCTGTCCGTTGCCTGAGCATCAGATTCTCTAAGCCCTCTTTCCTCACAAAATCTTCAGCTGTCTTTTTCTGATGTTAAGTATAAGTTTCTTTTTCCATCCTCTCTAAAACCTCGTCATTGCTCACATGTTCTGTCCATATTATCCTCAGCATCCTTCTGTAGAACCATATTTCGGTTTCTTCAAGTCTTTTCTTCATCTTTGATGAGATTGTACAGCATTCGCTGCCATATTGAAGGGCAGACATCACATAACGTTCCAACACTCTCTTTTTTGTTTTCAGCGAAATCTTCCTGTCTCTCAATACTCTATTTAGCTTCTGGAATGCATCCTTGGTCATATTAATACACCTTCAGATCTCAGTGACGCACTTTCCCTCCTCTGTTAGGACACTTCCCAGGTGTTTAAATTTCTGTCCCTGCGAGTCACCACTACTTGGACTTGGCATTTTGGGTTGTACTTTTTACTTTTTACAATGCCTTCAGTTTTCTTGTACTTTATACCCCCTTTCTTTCCACTTTCTGTAACTATGACGGATCCTGTTAGGACTTGCAGCGCTCTCAAAATTGTCTCGCTTTATTGGTTAAAAAGATCAGATGAAAAGAAGACCTATCCTTGTCTTACACTTCCTTCTCTCTTTGCATATCTGCTGAACTCGTTTCCTCTCCGTATGCAGGCAATTTGTTGCCAATACAGGTTCTTGATTATTCTGACGTTCTTCCCGAATATATATGCAGTTTTCCGAGTGTCGCCATCAGATCTTTGTGGCCTACTTTGTCAAATACCTTTGCATTGTCTATGAAACACAAGAACACGTCATTCTATAATTGTACCGCTTTTCTAACAACATTCTGAGCATAAATATCGCGTTCCTTGTTCCAATGTCCTTGACGAAACCGCACTGTTCTTGTCCTATCTCCGGCCTGATTCTGCTGTGCGCTCTATTCAACAGAAATCTGATGATGAATTTTGTCACGGGACACATTGAGCTGATTGTTCGTAAAAGTATGCACCTGGCTTCTTAAGCAGTGCTATGGAAATTGATCTGCCACGATGTTCCGGGATGTCGCCGTCGTTGTAGATTCAATTTATTATTTCTGTAATTTTGTTTACGCGAAATCGTCTAAGGCTGCCAGCATTTCTGTTAAAATGTCATCTGATCCTGATGCTTTGGTTCTATTCAGTTTGGTCAGCTCAGCTTCCACTTCGGATTATAATATTACTGGCGCGTCGGTGTTTCTGTGTATTGCTCGTTGCTCTCTTTTGTCGTGGAAGAGATTTAATATTAATTTTCTCTTTCTCTAATATGAGGGTTCCATCATTGAGAAGAAAATATGAGGGTTCCGTCCTTGATAAGTAAAGGTACCTGCCCTAGCGTGGTTATGATTATTGTTTCACTTGTGTGATGCGGTCGATCATCATTGGGTCTCTTTTTCTTTTTCTTTCTTTTAAGCTAAGTCCACACATCTTCTGTAGTGCAAGATAGTAAACTAGCTTTGTACAACATTTCTCTTGCGTGATACGATGAGTTCGATCTTATTTTAAAACTCCCACTAAATAGGCCTTGTGCCAGATTAAGCTAGCCGTAGTAACTCCAATGAACTTAGCTCACTGGTGCCCCCCTAGGTACGGATTTACACGAGCTACTAGATTAGCAACTAGGTCCCACCTTTTTACAGTGAAACCAATAAAATGTAACGGCAATTTCTACTCTAACAGATTCTTTTCTCGCACTTCCTGCCTGTGGAATTCCCTTCCATATGCTTGCTTCCCCGACAGCTACAATCTCCAGGAGTTTAAATGTAAGGTTAATAGACATCTCCTATCTCAGTAACTCGCATCTTTTCTCTCATCCACTTCACCCCTATTACACCGGTATTCTCATCTGTCTATTACCCTCTTCCTGACATCGCCCCTCTTTCTCATCACTTTACCCTATGTAACCCCCTGCGCAACACTGGCAGTAAAGCTGCTTGCTTGGGGTGAAATGATTATAAAAAAATTAAATCTAAACTTATTTATAAATGGAACTTTGTCTGTGTGTGTGTATGTGTGTGTGTGTCTGTGTGTCTGTGTCCGTTACGTATAGACACCGAAACGGCTGAACCGATTTTCTTGAAAATTTACACAGTTGTGCTATAAACGTCTGCTAGTGTTCTTAGCTAGGTTTTGTGTCGAGGTACCCCAGATAAATATCGAAAATCAATAATCGAAACAATCGGGTTATAGAAGAAGTGGTTCGATTTTAATCAAATTTGATAAACAAAGACATAAGAAACGATATTCATAAATTTCAAGGTTGCAGAAAATCGATAATATATATATATATATATATATATATATATATAAGGCAAGATGTTTGTGTGTGCGTGTATTTATCTGCTTGTATGTCTGTATTTTTTTCAGCCCTTTTATTTTAGTTTTTGCTTCGGGTTTGGCTCTAAGTAGGTATAATTGTAGCTCTTAGTCTCAGCCATGATACCATTTACTCAGAGGACTTATTTAGTTTTCAAAATTCAGTTTACGATGAAAAAGACTTATTTGATATCGATACTAGGAAATCAAAATTTGGCTTACATCCATTCATTTTTCTTTCAGTCTACGGTTTCGCTTTAACTGGAAATAACTATTGCTTTTTGGTCTTTCGTGCCAACGTCCAAAGAGTCTGAACTCCAGGACCATGGATTAGTTTTAAAGCTTTCATTACACCCGAGCAACGCCGGGCTATACGGCTAGTTAAATATAAACAAAAAGAAAGAAACGTAAGTGAAAAGAAGAAGCTGAAAAAAAGGTAATGGATTTGAAAAGAAAGAAAGATAGAGAAAAAAGAGAAAGGGAGAGAAAGAATAAGCAAAGAAGAAACAAAACCATATTATTATTATCATTAATATTAATCTCCTCTTTCTCTAATATGAGGGTTCTGTCCTTGGATTTTATATTCCTTGTTGAAGAGCAGGTTTTATGTCCTGTTAGTTCTTTGATTTTTTTTATACATGTCTCCTTTATTAGTCTTTCTATTTATGCACATTTACCATTTAGCCATTCTCCAGTTGCAAAACGTTTTATCGAGTCAAGATTTCCAACCATTGTACCACGACAAAGTGCTCCAAATCTATTTTTATTTTGGATTACGAGGCAGCTGTTGACGCGACTACAGTATGTGTTGAACTTTCTAGAAAACAATAAAGTTTTGCCTTGTTATAGAATAATGTCTAGTTAAATGGAATCTGGCATGAGAATGTGAATTCCGAATTCTCTCATTTAGAAAAATTGTATCTATTGATATACATCAGCATTTACAGAACGTTTAACGAGACTAAACATTGGATGAGAGCACAGTTAAGCGGTAGGTAATGTGTTACATAAACGTCAGTTGCAAGAAGACAGAATGAATGGTTGTTAACAAAATGAACAGCCAAATATGCTAATTAAATTTGGAGTCACCAAAATCAATCAAATATTAAAAATTCAATATCAATGAGGATTTTTAACAAAGGAAAGAAAATATGAGACCTACTTCCGAATGCACATTAGAATAGCAAAAACGGCTTCCAAAAGCTAAGCAAAGTATTAAGAAACTGAAAAAAGAAAAACTGAACATTTTCCCTAGAGATGAAGAAAAGATTTGAGGCAGCAGAAACGTGGTTCTACAGAAGGATGCTAAGAATGACCTGAACTGAACAGTGACGGAATTTTAGAGAAAATAGAAACAAAAACGGTCACTTATACTTAACATCAGAAACAGACAATTGAAAATTTTAGGCCACATATGTGCGTTGTGGTTCAGTGGATATCGGCTCGGAGCGAGAAATCGGGGAACCGAGTTCGAATTCCAGTTGAATGTTTTGCATTCACTTACCCGCAAATACCCTTGGGAAAAGGTATTAATCTGTCTCTTCCCTCCAGTTATGAGCTAAATAACAGGACAGATTGGGTTCTATAGCCTTGGGTATCTATCTATCTATCTATCGTGGTCTCTTTATATCTATCTATCTATTTATCTATCTGTCTATCTATCTATGTCAGTCTCTTCATATTTATGTATCTTTGTCAAAACTGAATAGAGAGACTATTCTACCACAGAGAGGATAATCTTTTGCCCAGTCAGTCTTTCGAGACATGATCGCCCAAGCGTGTACCACGTATGGCACTGAACTGACTAAACGAGGAGAAAATATGCTTAGAAAATATGACACTTACAGGACATATTGAAGGCAAGAGTGAAGCGGAAAGCAACTCATAACTTACTTAACGAGGTAGAGCCAGTAGTTAGCAAAACAGGGATGCGGAGAGATAATAAAATAGAAACATTATTAAGAGCCACAAAGGACAGGAAATTGTGAAGTGCCAATAAGTTTTTTATGTTATTGATTTTTTTAGTGTCTTCAGTTCGTAGTTCGCATGTTTTGTCTACTTGCAGTTGGTGTTTAGTCCTTTCTTCACGCTTTTTTTACTACCTTCTGTAGGAGTTCTTTTTGGTTCCTTTCTGTGTCTGATACGAACACTGTGAAAGCTGCATGAGTCATGTGTTTAATAAACTTACAACACAAATCCAAATGGGGAAAGATTTGGATAGTACCTGAGAAACAGTTTTCTTGATTTGGAAATAAGGATTCGATATCCAGGCTTTTATCTGGACTGAAACTCTTGCGTCGATAAATTCACAACCGCTTCAACCACCAAGTACGCAATCTACATTATTCTTTTTTTCTTTTTTTTCGAGGATTTTGCAAAAACTTAATTACTGTGATTTTCCAAAGTATATATAATGAATGTTTGGTTAGGTCATTACTATAGAAGATTATAATTATTTAGCAAATTTAGTTTATGTCAGGCACAAGGTCATAACAGAGAAGCACTGTGTGAGGATATACCTTACTAGTCTGTAGAATTGATCTGAGATTGGCTCACTGGCCATAAGTATAACTAAAAAATTATCGACTGAATTTAGGCAACAAGCCGTGAAAATAATTTACGTTTTCCAGCAGTATCTAAATAAGAACAATTGTCACAGTGGATATAGGCGTTGTTTCGTTCCAGTGACTTGACCCAAAGATTTGTGAGTTCAATACCTGGCTAAGCAGTGGTGAAAAAATAATTTGTTGAAAGATAACTAAATGGCAACCGGCAGTGGCATCGCACATTGAATGAGAATGATATTTCCTAGTTATCGAAATAAAGAGTTCGTTTCAAAATTCCTAGCATATGAAGAAGACCGGAGCGTACAACTGCCGAAACGTCATAAACATGGCAATAACGGTGAGGACAACAGTTTGAGCAATATAAATAATGTCGAATATAAATAGTCCGAGATTTTTTTTGTTTTACTTTTGTTACGTTTCCGCCCGTTTTCATAAAACCTAGTGACATAACAAGCAATGTTTATGAATGTCAACTTCGCCTTCGCTTGAAGCGGTGTTTTGGCATGTCGGAAAGAGATAACACAAATAGACGATAGGTTTATCTAAAGAGAAACAAAAAGCAAGAAGCTAGCAAACGAATTTACGACCCAGGCTTACAAAATAATGTAAAAGACATGCTAATGCGTTTCCTACTGTCACTAATTTCCTTTTCGTTATTTTTGTTTATATATATATATATATATATATACTACTTTAAAAACAAGAAATTTATTTATAGTCTCTAGAGGTCTTTCGTCCAATATCTCATCAGGAGAAAATCGTTGGAATCACAAATTAAACGAAAAAGCAGCAACGAAAATGAAGAGCAAAAATGGTGGGGACGTTAAAATAAATATACATACAAATATATTTTTATAACGAAGGGAGGAGAAATCGCTTGTAAATAATTATCGAGGGACAGTTAAAATAAAATATCCCCCAATAAATAAAGAGACTTAACAAAATCCTTCTGCCGGCAAAGAGAAGGCTTTCGTAAAGAGATGCAGACTGATTCCAAAATCTTTAATTGATTATTAGAATTTATTGGATTTACATATTATTTATTGGATTTACATGTAGCTATAATAGCTACATGTAAATCTTTTCAAAATCTCATATATATATATATATATATATATATATATATAGATTAAATAAAGAACAAATAGGAAAAAAGTGTCTTTAATTTAACATGTTTCACTTATAACAAGCTTCTTCAGAGGTGTAATAAGGACGAATGATTTAAAACTTCCGAGAGAAAGTGTTTTTAGAATGAGGTATAGTTTCATTGGTCAGATACTTGTCACGTGTGATAAAGCAACGGATGAATATTAAATGTAGAAGATAAAACTTGTGTTTGTTTAACTGTATGTGTCAACGCCTTCTTTTTAAATACAATAAAATAAAACATTTATGAATGTATGCGTTGAGAGAAAACAAATGATGGAACGATTTTCATTCTAAATAACGTCAGAATCACGTATGAATCATAAACGAAATATATTTTTTAAATTCTAGTGAAAATAATGTTAAATAAATTTAACTGTGAGTATCTATCAATGAAATAGAAAATAACTATGTATTAAAATTATTATAATAACATAATTAAGTACTATTATATAAATAAGAACCAGATATATAAATTATCATAAAAATATTAACAGAATTTTATAATGAAATAATAAATTACTAAATAAAATGTAAAATTAATAAAGAAATGATGAGAAAGAAAGAATGATAATGATAAACAACTCTAAATTATATATAATGATAATAAGTTAGAATAATCGTTTGTTTGTAGTTGGTACTAAGGTTATTAATATTAATATTAATGATTCGTCCTGATGAAATCTCTGAAGAATTTGTTATAAATGAAACATGTTAGATTAAAGACCTTTTTTCCCTAATTGTCCTTAATTTATTGTATTCATATCGGATTTCGATCCATATATTCAACTCATATATATATATATGCACTACCGGCCATAATTATTAGGCTACCACAGTTTTTGAAAAGAAATTATGTATTTCATACTATTTTAGTATTTATTGCCAAGTGGATAATTCTAAATGAAAACAGAATGGTTCTTTTGTTATTATTACCTTGCAAAATTTTACAAGGCAGCCAGGAAGCCTTTGCTTTGGCCAGCCAATAAGACGAAGAGACTAGCATAGGGAAGAGAGCACAAAAACTGGACACCAGAACAGTTCATTTGATGCACATGTTATTGCGCATTATTAACGAAAGAACCATTCTATTTTCATTTAGAATTATCCACTCGGCAATAAATACTAAAAATAGTATGAAATACATCATTTTTTTTCTTAAACTGGCGTGGCGTAATAGTTATGGCCGGTAGTGTATATATAGATATGTCTAGAAAATCTACAGGGTGCGATGGCTAAAAATTTTGCAAAGTAATAATAACAAAAGAGCAATTCTATTTTCATTTTAGAATTATCCACTTCGCAATAAATGCTAAAAATAATATGAAATACATCAGTATTTTTAAAAACTGGGGTGGCCTAATAATTATGGCTGGTAGCGTATGTATAGATATATATAGAAAATTTACTGGGTCCGATGGCTAAATTGTCGCCATTTGTTTTGTAAAATTTTGCAAAGTAATAATATCAAAAGAACCATTGTATTTTCATTTAGAATTATCCACTTGGCAATAAATACTAAAAATAGTACGAAATACATCATTTTCTTTTCTAAACTGGAGTTGCCTAATAATTATGACCGGTAGTATATGTTTTATTCTGATTTATTGCAGTCAAGTCGACTTTTTATTTAAACCTTTTTTCCGTGAGTGAATTTTAAAAGAAGGTCATTTTGGGCGGCTTCACGCAGATTTCGATTACTGTGTGATTGTCTGTTGATGAAATGATAGCTCAGTCACTACTTATTTGTATCTATTCGCTTTTTATTTTTCTTGCTTATTTGCGCATTTACTTTAACTGGCAGAACGTGTTATCTGGTACTTGGGTGTTATCTATGCCTTTGTTTGATACCAGATGTCTCAAATTAAGAGAGATCAGTCCAAACGAAACACAGTAACGATGGGTACACAAATCGCAAAAATAAACGAAATTCTAGTCAATTTCCGTGATGTTTCCAAAAATAAATTTCTGACTCAAATGTCTATAAACCAATATCTATCAAAGTTTGAAAAGTAATCACGCCAATGAAGATAATGGTTTCGTTCTTGGCACAAGATCAGATTCCAATAGTTTTACTATCATTAGCAAGCAGGGAGTAGAGAGCAATCGTTTAAACATTGGAACATATGATTAAAGATTGACTTTGAAGCGGGTCCGACTCTATTGCTTGAATTTCTTTAAGTATGGCAGAAATGGAGGATTTACTTTCTTAAACATAGTAATCTTTAAACAACACGCGTGAGTCACGATGATTAAGTCTATAGACTAGTCTGGCACATGGCTATAGAAAGGGAAGTGTTTAACAAAGAGACTGTGGAGCACTAACATTCAACGTTTAGCTGACCTATTTGTTCGGAAAAACACCAAGACAAAACACTAGTCTTTAACTATGATCTGGAAATCCTCAACTACCCCTGCTAGCAAGCAGAGCAGTAATTTTTATTCTTAACACAAAATATTAGGAAATTCGAGATAAGAATATTATAATCCACACACACACACACACACTCACATATATATATATATATATATATATATATATATATATATATGTGTGTGTGTGTGTGTGTGTGTGTGTATAAGAAAAAATGGTAAATCGGAAGGATGGGCCTATTTCAGACGAACCATCATCAGCTTCCGTCTTTATTATACAAGTCATGTAGTGCACACTCATATTTTATCACTTAAACGTTATTTTTAGGGGATACCAATATTTAAGTAGATGCTCCGTTTATTTATTAAACATTACATTTTTTGTCTACCGGCCTGAATATTCGAGTAATTATATCAAGGTTACCTCATATTTTCAACAATCCCCTGTGACGTACTTTATCAAATGCTTTTTCATGATTTATATAACTTAGAAATACATTCATTTGCATTTGTTTTTCTCTTTCCGATATTTATATTTGAGAATAAATATCGCATTCCTTGTTCCAGTAACTTTAACGAACCGGGAATTCCAGTTGAATTCATTGCATTCACTTACGCGCAAATACCCTTGGGAAAGGTATTAATCTGTCTCTTCCCTTCCGTTATGGGTTAAATAGCAGGACAGATGGGGTTCTATAGCCTTGGCTGGCAACCAGTCGACCGCAGAAAGTAATGGCAACCTACTGTGGGGTAATTTCTTTCAAGACATGATCGCCTAAAGCGTGTATCACGTATGGCAATTAACTAAGTTTTATTGTCCTATTTCCGTTTTAATTTTGTTACCTGCTATATTCATTAGTAAACGGATGATAAGCTTTGTTATATGTCTCATTAGGTTTATTGTCCGACGGCGTTCACATTCATTTGTACCTGATTTCTTAGGTAGTGCTATGAAAATGGATTGACTTAGGTTTCCCGGTATATAACTGCTGTTGTAAATTTCATTTATTATGACACTATTCTGGTCAATGTCGAACAAAACGAAGGCTGCCAACATGTCTGCAACAGTTTAGCCTGGTCCTGCTGCTTTCTCTCTATTCAGTTTCGACATAGATACATAAATATGAAGAGACTGACATAGATAGATAGATAGATAGATAGATATAAATAGATAGATAGATAGATAGATAGATAGATAGATAGATAGATAGATATAAAGAGACCACGATAGATAGATAGATAGATAGATAGATAGATAGATAGATATAAAGAGACCACGATAGATAGATAGATAGATAGATAGATAGATAGATATAAAGAGACCGATAGATAGATAGATAGATAGATAGATAGATAGATATGAAGGAATTGAGATAGATAGATAGATAGATAGATAGATAGATAGATAGATAGATATAAATAAAGAGACCACGATAGATAGATAGATAGATAGATATAAATAAAGAGACCACGATAGATAGATAGATAGATAGATAGATAGATAGATATAAAGAGACCACGATAGATAGATAGATAGATAGATAGATAGATAGATAGATATAAAGAGACCACGATAGATAGATAGATAGATAGATAGATAGATAGATAGATAGATATAAAGAGACCACGATAGATAGATAGATAGATAGATAGATAGATAGATAGATAGATAGATAGATAGATATGAAGGAATTGAGATAGATAGATAGATAGATAGATAGATAGATAGATAGATAGATAGATAGATATGAAGAGATTGAGACAGATATACTGTTCTAACACCACAATCTGTAGCTGAAGTGTCGCTTTCTATACATATCATATTCATAGTCGTTAAGACATGTAAGGAAACAATACCACAAATTTGCATCTATTATTTTTATTTAACTAATCAAGGCATTGATATACTGTTTGAATATTGTTATATTTTGTTATTTCTCAATCCATATTGATGAATATTCTACCCATCCTATATCTCCATTTGTCTATGGGTGTTTGTATAACTATCGATTCAATGCTGTCAGGATTGACTAAAGGCGAAATACGTTTTTGTTACTACAGCTCAAGCAGGTACTGAACTCAGTCTTTGGATTATAATTTGACCAACCATGTGAGATTCGGGTAAGGAATATTGGCGGGGATTGTGGAATCAACAAGACGTGGTTCAAATTACTGCCCCTTGCGTTGGCAAAGGCATGAAATCATATTTTCTCCGCAACAGCTACGGGTTTTTGACAGATTTAACTATGTTTTCAAGGCTTGGGTATGCAGTCCGTCTAGGAGAAGGAATATTCCGATTCTAAACCGAGGCCAAAGAAACGAGAAACTATTCCAATACTAGCAGTATAGCTCGGCGTTGCTCGGGTGTAATGAAAGCTTTAAAACTAATCCATGGTCCTGGAGCTCAAACTCTTTGAACGTTGGCACGAAAGACTAAAAAGCAATAGTTGTTTCCAGTTAAAGCGAAACCGTAGACTGAAAGAAAAATGAATGGATGTAAGTCAAATTTTGATTTCCTGGTATCGATATCAAATAAGTTTTTTTTTGTCGTAAACTGAATTTTGAAGGCTAAATAAGTCATCAGAGTAAATGGTATCATGGCTGAGACTAAGAGCTACAATTATACCTACTTAGAGCGAAACCCGAAGCAAAAACTAAAATAAAAGGGCTGAAAAAATACAGATATACAGGCAGATAAACAGACACATACACAAACATCTTGCCTTTTATATATATATATATTTATATATATTATCGATTTTCTGCAACCTTGAAACTGAATATCGTTTCTTATGTCTTTGTCTATGAGTGTATCAAATTTGATTAAAATCGGACCACCCCTTCTATAACCCGATTTTTTCGATTATCGATTTTCGATATTTATCTGGGGTACTTCGACAAAATCCTAGCTAAGAACACTCGCAGACGCTTATAGTACAACTGTGTACATTTTCAAGAAAATCGGTTCAGCCGTTTCGGAGTCTATACGTAACGGACACACAGACAGACAGACAGACACAGACAAAGTTCCATTTACAAATAAGTTTAGATATCTTCCTTAATATCATGGCAATTCACTGAAAATAAAGAAATGGAATCTATGGAAAGTCATGATTGCCGACATCTTAAAGAGACGTGTCATAATGACATATTATATGAAATATTGAAAAAGAGTAGGTAAATCAGCCTGAAAAATTTATTATCCGCCGTAAATTGGTAGATCTTAAAATATAGCAGAAAGACAAGAAAAAAAAAGAACGTAACTGGTTACCATTCCTCGCACTTCAAGGCTCAACCGAAGAAAGAAATATCAGTCAGTTAAGTGCCATACGTGATACACGCTTGGACGATCATGTCTCGAAAGAGACATGACTGACTGGGCAGAAGATTATACCGCAGTAGGTTGCCATTACTTCTCTGCGGTAGACTGGTTGCCGACCAAGGCTATAGAACCCAATCTGTCCTGCTATTTAACCCATAACTGGAAGGAAGAGACGATTAATACCTTTCCCAAGGGTATTTGCGCGTAAGTGAATACAATGGATTCAACTGGAATTCGAACTCGGCTACCCGATTTCTCGTTCCGAACCGATATCCACTGTACCACAACGCACAAAGAAATATGGATATTTAAATTTAGAGAGATTACATTGAAGTACACTAACCACTATATTTGCTTGCAGAGGAAAGCTTGCTTAGATTAAAACACGCAGTTTCTCTAGCACTCTCATTGGTATCGGAATGTACGCTATTGACGACGGAAATTAGGTGACTTATAATCTGTTTTATAATCACAGTGTCAAACTATCTCTTATGGATCTTTCTGCTGCTACATGCTGATATATGCCCGCTTTAAGGCTCTGATTAGTTCTGCCTATATATTCAGCATTACACAGACATTTAAAGCAGTAAATCACTGAATTCTCTTCTCTGTTAACAATTGTGGCATGTGATACGTAATATTTGGCAAAAGGATAGAGCACAGACAGAAATAACTAACGGATTCCCAAATTAATTAATACAAGTTATACATTCAACGTTCATAAGCATTCGATATCCTGTTAACGCCACTCTACTCGTTCCTCTCGACAATGTGTATCCCTTTCGTCTATGTCCTTCCAGATCTATAACGTCATATCAATTCTAGACCTTTGTCGAACATACAATAGAATTTACATGCAAAATGAAAGAAAATAATATTTGACCTTTGCTAGATATTATGCTACAGAAATATTAGCTTAAAACTTAGTGTCAGTCAAAAATCAATTAATAAAAATGATTTAATAAATTTTTATGCCAATCATAACAACAACATAAAACCCGGAATAATCATCGGGTTATACAAAGGTCATTCAATAAGCAAGTTGAATGTTTTGGTATAAGGAATTCTAATACAGATAGAAGCTTACTTTTTTTTTAACGTAGTCTCCCAGCAGTGTCACACACTTTTCCCATCTGTGCGCAAGCCTCCGTATTCCCTCAGCGTAAAAATCCTTGGACTGATGTCTTAGCCAATCGCTCACAGCACTTTTGATTTCATCGTCACTTTCAAATTTCGTGCCTCTCGTGAAGGCTTTCACGGGACCAAACAGGTGAAAGTCTGAAGAGGTAAGTTCTGAGCTGTAAGGTGGGTAAGAGAACAGTTCCCAGCCCAACTCGTCGATTTGGGCTGTTGTGTGAGGCCTTGCGTTGTCTTGATGAGTAGGCAAGGTCATCATGGACAATTTTGTGTGTTGTTCCAACAGATGGGCGCAAAATTCTTGCAATATCATCCACTGTTACCCTTCTGTCAGACTGAATGAGGTCATTGATTGATTCGATCACCTCAGGAGACGTCACTTATGTAGGCCTCCCAGGCCTGCCTTCATCCTCAACACTGCTACGTCCTTCTTTAAACAATTTAGCCCACTTGTAGACATTCTTTGGCTGAAACATGTGGCACTATATATGGTTGACATTCTCCTGTGAATTTCAACTGGTTTGCACTCTTCAGCAACCAAAACCTTGATAACTGATCTCTGTTCAATCGTGGAACATACTTCTTGATCGGCCATTTTTGTTAATCTCCAAAACTGTCAAAGTTTTTTTTTCAGTCTGTAAAAAAAATTAAATCCCTTTGAAAAAGAAGTAAAGGAAATTTTTTAAAAAAGCTTCTATTTGTATTAGAAGTTCTTATACCGAAAAAATCTCCTTATTTATTGAATGACCATCGTACTTAAGACGAATCAGAATTTGTAGCCAGCAATATTTACAAGAAGATGAGAATTGCATTGAAAATACTTGCAAGACGCCCCAGTTACCCAATGTCATATTTAATACGAAATAACAGGCCCATAATATAATCCAAAATAGAAAAGTCGTCCTCTTGACAAACCTGATGAATAAAAAATTATATTCTTCTACCCACTAACTCTATCAAAACTGCAACTGAAAATAATCTATCTAAACTGAACGTAAAAAACTGTCACAACTAAGTCGAAAACAATAAAAGACTTAATCAATACAAAAAATACAATAAGCTAAAATTTGAATGAGGACTTTATTCTATTACTGGTCTTTATTGACACAAAAAATACATCGAAGAAACTTCAAGAAATTTAAATAAAAGATTATATAAGCACAAAAGGGATATTTTACAGAACAACACATTAAACACATTAGTTGCCAACTAAGCTAGATACCTCTACTAAATCACTAAAAAACAGTATAGTATAAATAAAAACAAACATAATAAAAACGAATTTTTTCCATCAAAATGTTTATATTATTATCAAGAGGAAGGATCAAAGTAATTTTAAGTTATATTTTGAAAGTTTTTTTAAATTCCTTCTAACATGTTCCAAATTTTGGCAAAAGAACTTACTTTGATTTGAGTTAGGGGTTGACCAAAATGTTACGTCTGCTTACAATGTAAAGCGTAATGATGACATCACTCATTTATTTCCGCTTAGAAACAAATTAATTTAGAAATTCTCGCAAAAATCAAATAATTGTCGGATTTTAATAAAACCTTCACAGTACTCATTTACAACTTAATGAAATTATTTTTGAAATTATTTTTTTTTTTAAATTTTAGTAAAAATATTTTTAACCTCTGTTACCTAACTCCACGTAAATCCATTAAATTTTAATAAATTTTACTTTCTCACGATCTATGGTTTTATTAGTTAAACGCAAGACTCATTGGGGAATATAAATCATCTTTTTTTTTTAAATTGGCCTCTGTATCTAAAAATCAACTCCGAAGAGTAAAATAAAAAAATGCAATAAAACTCTGATATTATTTAATTTGATAAGCTTGAATAAATAATTTAATTTAATCTTAATAATTTAATTGCTTGAATAAATAATGAAAATTAAGGACATTATAGTCTGAAGAAAAAAAATTCAATTACTAATGAAATTTTAAAAGAATTGTTTTAATTGTTTTAATTAAAATAATTTATAAAGTTTCAAAAATATTTTAAAAATATATTAAAGATTTGTTACGGTATGATTTTTAATTTATATAATTTAAGATTATATTGCTTATCAAAAATTGAAAAGTTTAATACAAATCGTTTCGCCTTCATATTTTTAAAATAATTAATTTGTGTGTGTGTGTGTGTGTGTGTGTGTGTGTGTGTGTGTGTGTGTGTATTTGAAGTTTTTTTTATAGTAATTTCAATGTGCAAATTAAACAATCAGAAGTTCGTCCCTTACCCGAAAAAAAGTTGTACAATTTTGTCACTTATTAACGCCATACACTTTCATCTTATCTCTAATCAGGCACATGTCAACACGTTTTGATATACGGCAGACAGGTCTAAAAGTTAAAATCTGTTATTAAATATAATTTTATTCTAAATTTCACGCTATAAATAAGTAATAGTTGTGTAAAGCCGATTAATTTAACATAACATTTGCTGATTCTCCAGAAATAATGTGTCACAGATGTATATTTTATTTTTGCAAGATTTTTAAAACCGAAAATTAAATTTTGTTTACAAATATGTCGAAATCTTTTATATTCGAATCAATATAATTTCTGTTTGAAATAAAACAGAGTATTTTGCTGGAAATAGTAAATTTAATCATTTAGTTTTCAATATAAATGAAAATAAATATTTTTAAAATTTAAAATAATATTTTTTAAAATAAAAATTTCAAAAATTTTTTTTTCATTTTTAATAATTCAGTTTAAAATTTAGATATCGAAAATGAGGTGAGATGTCTAGGCTAAGCCATAATTTTAATATATAAAAAATGCTACCCTAATTAAACATAAAACAATTAACTACAATTAAAGTGTATAGAAAGTGCTTTAATCGCTAGATCATCCACAGTAAATTTGCATCCATTTTCTTACAAAGTTTCATCTTGGCAGATCTATTTTTTTTAAAAAAAGTGGATATGTATTTATACTGAACAAATAAGAAAAGGTATATTGAACAGAAGTTATATTCATTTTCAGTGATGACTCAGAGTTAACCGCACTAATTTTTAGTATTATCTTCATCCTGATCATTATTGTCCGGTTATTGTCATCAAAGATGTCAGTAACAGGTAAATAGTCATTTGTTTTAGCGGTCATTGAAAAACGATCTAAATTAGATATTTAGGATTTATTAATATCAAACTCATAAAGCCAGCTGTTGCCAACATGAATAGACTTATTTTTCTTTATTAATTAATTGAATTATTAGAAAAGAGAGAGAGAGAGAGAGAAAGAGAGAGAGAGAGAGAGAAAAGGAGTAAGAGAGTGAAAGAGAAATAAAAAACGCTCAGTCGAAAATCCTAGTCTGAAGATCATCAATCACTCACAAACCCTCCCTCTAAACCTTTAAACATATTTCTCGGCTGTACTTAGGCGGTAAAAGAATGATAGGATTCTAACGATTAACGCTGTTATAAATCCATTTCCTGTGATTAAAAAATTAGAAAGATTATCTATGACATAAAATACCCAAAGACCGTTTGTAAAGAGGTAACGAGACGGAAAATATCATTTAAACAAATCTCATTCTTGTGATTCGATAAGCTAAACACCACAGCTTGATTGACATTTGAAACGTGACAGATCTATTTTCTTTTATAATCTCTTTTGTCCCCTTTTCTTTACTAAACGATAGATCAATTAGGACGGCATGTGCTACATGATGGAACAGTCGTGTCTTTCCTGTTGTTTACGTCTATATTTGTATTAAAGCATCTTTTTGTTTTGTTTTTGGTTTTTGCACTGAGAGAAACGGAATTGTTTGATTTTTTTAAGGCAAAAACTTTTAAGACGAAACTTCTAAGATCTAAGCTTTTAGAATTCGGAAATATTTATTAAAATTCTTCATCCCTTTTCAACTTTAAAGATAGACTAAAATCTCAGAATTTTAGGAAGGCTGAAGAATATTTCGGCATTTAAGCAAAATAAAATTCAATTTATACAAATGTAAACATGAGGACGTACATGTTAATTGTACTTATTTCGATACATAAATTTATATATATATATATATATATATATATATATATATATAGAGAGAGAGAGAGAGAGAGAGATGGACAGTGAAAGAGTGAGTTTATACGTAACGGCCAATATATAAATTTATATTCTTCTTCTTCTATGTGACCTGTCCCTTCAGGACGTAGGCGATCATGGTTCTCCACGTCTCCCTATCCCTTGTGGCTCTTAGTATGTTTGCTCCTGTTACTCATGGCAATCCCCGTTCCGTCATCCACCTGATCAGGCCCTGCAAATATGTATACACTCCCGGCCATAATTATTTGGCCACCCTAGTGTTTTTTAAAAAATAATATATTTCATACTATTTTTTAGTATTTACTGCCAAGTGAATAATTATAAATAAAAATAAAAAATAAATAAAAATGAAATGGTTCTTTTGTTAATACTACACAATGACATGTTCATCAAATGAATTTATAAATATTTAATAATTACCTGCAATGTCAATACTCATCTATTAATCACTTGACTCTAGTTATTTCCCCACCCCGTATATCCTTTCCTTTCTCTCCGCCTTTGAAACTGTCATCATGCCTGTATTCCCATCCTTCTATTGCTCCTTTCTAACTGGTTCGTCTTCCTCATGTAGCCCCCTCCACATCAGTGGCATTACCGCCTTGCTCGGGGTGATAGGATTAAAAAAAATGCAGTTTCATCGATAAAAGAATAAAAAAAAATTAAGGTGATTCGGACGAGTTCATCTTTGCTTTATTACCTTGTAAAATTTTGCAAAGTAATAATAACAAAAGAACCATTCTATTTTTATTTGGCAACAGATACTACAAATAATATGAAATATATCATTTTCTTAAAAACAAACTAGAGTGGCCTAATAATCATGGCTGGTAGTGCATATATATATATATATATATATAATTGATCAGTCAACAAAGTTTCTGGTAACTTTGCTCATCAATAACAGTGGGTCTGATAAATTTGTAGAATTATTACCAGATCAATATCAGTCAGTCAGTTAAGTGCCATACGTGATACACGCTTGGGCGATCATGTCTCGAAAGATACATGACTGACTGGGCAGAAGATTATCCCGCAGTAGGTTGCCATTGCTTTCTGCGGTAGACTGGTTGCCGACCAAGGCTATAGAACCCAATCTGTCCTGCTATTTAACCCATAACTGAAAGGAAGAGACGGATTAATACATTTCCCAAGGGTATTTGCGCGTAAGTGAATACAATGGATTCAGCTGGAATTCGAACTCGGCTCCCCAATTTCTCGTTCCGAGCCGATATCCACTGGACCACAACGCACATTCTTCTTTTCCTATACACGTCCCTTAAAATGGAAACCATTGTTTACATTTCATCCCGTGAACCCTTGCGAAAACCATGATTTTTACTTCGTGTATCTTGAACTTTTAAGAATACAGTAAGTTGTAGCGTTGGTTTGCGTGTTCCTTGAATGTCGGGAGTCACCAGTGTAGCGTAGGAGCTGGTTAATGTTTCTTTTGATTCGGCCTTGCGTCAGACTTAACCGAACTCCCTACAGCTTACAAGTTTTATCCAGAATTATCATAAGAATTATCAGAAGGTTGGTTGTCGGCAGGATGGAATATGTGGAATAGTGTAAGAATAAAATATACATTTTGAATGTTAAAATAGAAATTTATTAAAAGGAGGAATAACATAAGTTGTAGAAGTTAATGTTCAATTAGAAAGATTATTGAGAGGTTAAGAGTAGAGTTCGTACAAAATGTTCGAGTAGTAATTGTTGAAATAGATAAGGAGAAACAGAAAGAGGACAATGTCCGGGTCGCTTGAAGTTGAGTTACATTTTAGATATGTGTCTCTCTTTCGCTGCTTCCATCTCTCCTCTTGACTGACGCCGAGGTCATTTATATAGTTTCTTTTTTTTTTTTTTAATTTAGCACTGGATCGCTAAATCTTCAAGTCTTGTAAGTCGCTCCCATTGGTTAAAAATCATTTTAACACCTACTTGCGAAAAGCACATGGTCAATCCTTTTTCTGTTTAGGAAAACCATGATTTTACTCGTCGTTGTGAATTTTTGTAAAAGTGAAGAAGAGAGTTGATTTAATTAATTTCTTATCCGCTACAAAGTAAAAACATTTTTTAATGACATCATCTTTATAAATCAATAAGCAGTCCTCTTATATTATAGAATGAATTCATAAAAAATTGTTTTATTCTTTGACCCCGTCTTTTTTAAATTTCGCCTTATAAGCGGAAATATACGGTATATTTTATTCTTAATTCCATTTCTTGAGAAAGCGCCTTATTGTTCCATTTTTTGAAATTCTTCTATTATATCTTTAATTAGAATTTCTTTTCATTTCCTAATCTTATTTTCAAACTCACTTTCGTGACCAGCTACATTCGTTTCACCTTTGGCTTTTTTATTTACCGTATTTTGTAGTTGACTAGACGCCTTTTTTCCCTCTATTTCCATGGTTCATAACCCCGGGGTAAATTACCCCAGTGGGGTAATGAGCCCATATTTTGGGGGTAATGGATGTTTGTTTTTGGAAGGGACAATCAGCTTATAATTTCACACTGTGTCCTTGGAATGAAGACCAAGAAACGTAGCAGACTCAACATGGCAAACGACGCCCGAATCGCCCTTTCAGTCACAAAGCCAAGAATAAATAAACTGGCACTGGCACAGGCAATACAAGCTCAACACTCATATTAAGAATCACGGCTAGATTACGGCTACTATACTTCTGGTTATTATAGATTGGTACTATTGTATTGAATAATTTCCATTAACTTTGTCTGCTTTTGATGTATGAAAATATAATTACTTCTTTTCCTATATTCCGGGTATTTGTTCAGTGGGGTACTATTATAGATAATAGTGAAATTGTATTTTGGGGTAATCGCAGCAAAAAAGTTGGGAACCTATGTATTATAAATACATCCCAAATTCTCTCTTTTTTCCTGTCGGTGATGAGAATTATAGATTTGGGTGTAGGGTAAGCGATTAGTGAGGATTTCAGAGTGCTATCAGGTTAGGGTCTCATTCGCATTATGCATGCTAATTTTGTTTTACCGTAGCATAAATTGGATACTTCTGGATCTGTTATGAATTGGTCGTAATTAGTCAGGTTTTCATGCTGAAATATGCTATTCGGTTAGTAAATTTGGAGACAGCAGAGAGGGCTATGAAGTACAAGAAAATTTGTTTTCAATTTCGTCCTTCAAAATTTGAATGGGAGTCTAATGCATCGGAGCAAAAGCATCAAAGTACGGTATCTCTGAAAAGAAATTTAGTTCTTTGTTTTACTTTAGTCTGTCGGTCCTTTTCAAAGATTTAATTCCAAATTATCCAGAACTTGTGTCTTTATTCTTTAATTCAATGTTCCGCCGCCATTTTTATCTTTTCTTTCCACACATCCTTTTTTTCTCTACGTTTCTTATTCTTTCTTTCTTTCTTTCTTTCTTCCATCCCTTTCTTTCTTTCTTTCTTTCTTTCTTTCTTCCATCCCTTTCTTTCTTTCCTTCTTTATTTATTTATTTCTATTCTCCCATCCCTTTCTTTCTTTCTTTCTTTCTTTCTTCCTTTCCCTTTCTTTCTTTCTTCCATCCCTTTCTTTCTTTCCTTCTTTATTTATTTATTTCTATTCTCCCATCCCTTTCTTTCTTTCTTTCTTTCTTCCATCCCTTTCTTTCTTTCCTTCTTTATTTATTTATTTCTATTCTCCCATTTCCCTTTCTTTCTTTCTTTCTTTCTTTCTTTCTTTCTTTCTTTCTTTCTTTCTTCCATCCCTTTCTTTCTTTCTTCCATCCCTTTCTTTCTTTCTTCCATCCCTTTCTTTCTTTCCTTCTTTATTTATTTATTTCTATTCTCCCATTTCCCTTTCTTTCTTTCTTTCTTTCTTTCTTTCTTTCTTTCTTTCTTTCTATTCTTCCATTCCTTTCTTTCTTTCTTTCGTAACCCATTATTTATTCTATCCTTTTCCTCTTGTATTTACATCATCTTCTCATCCTTCCTCTCTCCATACCCCTCCTTTTTTCTTTGATTTCTACTTTACATTCCTTATTCTTTTTCTTTTGCCCTTCTCTATTCCTTATTCTAGTCAACTTCCTTCTTTCACGCTATTTGAAACGATTTGTTTCGTTGTTTAATCAAACAGTAAATAAACCATCCCCAGCTAAAACAAAATTACATACGTGTTCAATACGTGCAAAAGACAGTGCAAAACATGACGCATTTATTCTCACCCAATCAAAATTCCGCATTTTAAATCAACCAGCGAATATTTTCGCCTTACACCATCGATCCCCATGTCATATTATATTGACTAACTGACTTTGAACATTTTCTTAATTTCTTAAGTTTCATTTCGGAGTCGTTTTCGTAACTTGTTTGAACTGTACGCATACAATACAAATCACGTCGGAGTTGAGTCAATTGAAAGAATTAAACACTTGTGAGTTTTGCTTGTAAGACTATTAGCACGTCCGACTTGAGGGTCTATTGTTTCTCGCATTTCTCACGAATTAAATATTTATACAGACAGTATTTTTAGCTGATTTCTTTGTTTATTTAGTGAAGAATATTAATACTAGTATGGATGTATAGAATGTAGTTTGTAAGGAGCACCTGTCGCTTGCCACTGTTTGTTAAATATTCTTCCACGGGTGTTCAAACACTGATAAAATCCAAAATATCAATCGCTGATTTTAAATGTAGACAGGCTCTGATTTGGAAAATTACCATATGGAATTAAAATTACGTATTCTGGAAATCAGTTTTAAAGACTAGATATAGATCAGTTGTTTAAAAAAAGATTACTTCAATAAATTTCATCCAATCCTAGGCTCAAGAGCCACTCGTTAAAAAGTTACGGTTGAAATGAAAATTATGAATGAGGTGTTATTTCTTTTTGTTATGAATGGCCTTTTAATGTATTTTTCTATTGTTTTAATAAAAATCCCAGCGGGAGAGTGCAACACAAGTAAACACCGTGGATTGAGCCCTGGGACAACTCAGGATTAAAACAAATCAGAATTGGGAAAACTCACAACTGAGACAACTCAGGACTGAGACAACTTAGAACGAGGACAACTTAGGACGAGGACAACTCAGGACCGAGACAATTCAGGACCGGGATAACTCAGGACTTAGACAACACAGGGCCGGGACAACTCTGGACTTAGACAAATAATGACCGGGACAACTCAGGACTTAGACAACTCAGAACCGGGACAACTCAGAACTTTGACAACTCAGGACCGGGACAACTCAGGACCAGGACAAATCATAACCGGGACAACTCCCGACCGGGACAACTCAGGACTTGGACAACTCTGGACCAGGAAAACTCAGGACCAGGACAACTCAGGATTTACAAAACCCAGGACCGGGACAATACACCACAAGAAAACATAACTTGCTTTGTTATAACCGAATAAAAGTAATTTAAAACCTTAATTAATGAATATTTTTCTTCAATTAAGGCATTTAAAAAGACATTATGTAAAGTATGAACCAGTTTTTGTTTTTAATTATTCGTAAATCGTAAAGAAATTTGTTTTTTTAATAAAGTAATTTTGCATATAAAAAAATTGCGATTCAATTTATTAAAAATAATAACATTATGATTTACTTTATTAAACAAAATTTAAAACAAGTGTCTTTTTTTAGTTATTGTTGGAATACGATTCACATAAATGTACCACAAGGAAAATGGAATACTACCCTGGAATACGATTTCGCTACAATCCTGAAATATTATTTTTATATTTATTGATTAATTTTTATTATACACCTTTTTTTTTTGTTTTGTTTTTTGATCATATCACCCAAATCAATGCAGGTCCGCCACTAGTTTTCAGGTGATCAGAGGGAGACATACAGGAAAGAAAGAGGGTGATGAAGAAAGTGTAAAAGGATGGAATACAGGAAGATAGCAGATGACAATTTACGTTGCATTTAAACCTTTAGGATGTTGTAACTATCAGAGAAGCAAGAAAAGAAGAGAGGCGTCAAGTGCGAGAAAAGAAACTATTAGAGTAGAAGAGGCGATTGTATTTTACTATTTCAACATCAAAAGGTGTGACCTAAATGTCGAACTGGTAGCACGTATAAATTTATGTTATCAGGGCACGAGGGAAAAATCTCGTCAGAGCAGTTACTACGACAATACTTGTAGAAAAGACAGAGGGAAGCCACATGACATGAGAAAGTGACTGAAAGAAATTATAATAGTAGGAATAAATTATCCATTTGACAACGAAGTTGTTTTTATTCCGATGTCCGATGTAAAATATACATATGTGTGTGTGTATGTGCGTGCGTGTGTCTTTGCATATTTTCATTTTTTATTGATTTTAATTAGATTAAGTTAAATTATTTTATGTTAATAATTCTTGATTTCAACTATTGGAACAACATGAATGGTTTTAATAACTTAACAAATTTCCTTCGTCTGAAAGGGATATATTGTCTTATTTGGCAATTTTCCTAGAGGTGCTGGATCGATATAAGTAGCCAGCCTCCTGTTGTGAACAGATTGATATGAATAGATAGATTCACCTGTCGCTCGACCAGTAATCCTTCCATGTTTATTTAACATGAGTAAATATTTATACCTTGTTTCCTGTTTAGAATGTGGTTTACTGGGTCTTTCTTCCATGGTCATAATGATGCAACTATCTAAGATTTTTGGTAACCAGTGACTGCGACTTTTCATTAATTGGAGTAGATATACTAAACTATCCCCAAGTTCACACTCCGCCCACATCTGTTGGAACAGGTAAAGAGGCTCATCACTTGTTCCCTTGTTTAGGATGTGATTTCCAGCTTTCTCTTTTCCAATCTTTTTACTCTTAAGTATCCGCCTTGCTTGGGGTGATATGATTAAAAAAATAAAAATAAAATTAAGGATACCGAATTTGCAGTTTCTGGCTACTTCTTCCAACTGATCGTAAGAAGCCATAACTCTTTGGTAGTGCTTAGAGAGGCTGCTTTGATTAACAGTCACATAAAATGAGTGTATTTGTGGATATTCTTGCATATATTTCCGTTAGGCAACCTTCCTATGAGTTAGTCTTAACCAACTTCTGATCTGTTTTGCCATAGTGATAATTATTTTGTCATTTTTCTTCTTAAAATATTTTTATGACAGACACAATGAAAGAAAATATGTGTAAACCAGTAAAGAAAAATCTCCCAAGCTTTCAATGATTCTTTCTTCCAATATTCGTAAGGTTCGTTCCTATTTCTGTAGCGTTGAATCTTTTCTCTTTTTTTCCAGTTATCTTCGCACTTTACGTATCTCTATTAAATTCTATCATTGCCTATGAATTCTCTGTTTTATGCTGCCTTCCTCGTTGCAGAAAAGACTCTAGCATACATATGCATGGTCTTGGTGTTTATATTCGGAAAACCACTGAACGACAAGGAAATGGTCTCTTGAGTCCCAAGATTATTCTTTCATGTCAATTGCACTCTGTTAACTATCTCTTTTTCCTTTATCGACTTCCTTCTTCACAGGACTGTAATATATTAAACCAAATATTTGATAATACAGAAATGACTCTCTCTTGCTCTGCCTTTTTTTAGCCTCACTCTCTCTCTGTCTCTGTCTCTCTCTACATATATTCATTTGCGAACTTTTTTGTGTCAGGTCTCCAATTGAATTCATTGCATTCACTTACGCGCAAATACCCTTGAAAAAGGTATTAATCCGATTCTTCCGCCTAGCTCTGGGTCAAATAACAGGACAGATTGGGTTCTATAGCCTTGGTTAGCAACCAGTCTACCGCGGAAAGTAATGGCAAACTACTGCGGTATAATCTTCTGCCCAGTCAGTCATGTCTCCTTCGAGACATGATTGCTCAAGCGTGTATCACGTATGGCATTTAACTGACTGACTGAATATAATAGTTGAAAATATGATTAAGGCTTCTACTGGTTTTAAAGTGGGGGATCAGTTTTATATTGTTATGAAGTAATAAACTGATCCCCCACTAGTTACTACTTAATACTATAATACATCTCTTCCCCCTCTAGTTATGAGTCAAATAACAGGACAGATTGGGTTCTACAGCCTTGGTTGGCAACCAATCTACCGCAGGAAGCAATGGCAACCTACTGCGGGATAACTATCTGCCCAGTCAGACATGTCTCTTTCGAGACATGATCAACCAATGCGTGTATCACGTATGGCACTTAACTGATTGACTGAATATAATAGCTGAAAACATGATTAAGGCTTTTACTGAGCATAAAGTGGGGGATCAGTTTTATATTGTTATGAAGTAATGAACTGATCCACCACTAATTACTACTTAGCAATATAATACATCTCTTCCCTATTTAGCTATGAATCAAATAACAGGATAGATTGGGTTCTATAGCCTTGTTTGGAAACCAGACTACCGTCGAAAGTAAGAAAGTACTACGGGACAATCTTCGAAGGAGACATGACTGACTGGGCAAAAAATGTTCTGTGCTATTCGTGATACCAGGCGTATATAACGTATGGCACTTAACTGACTGGCTCAAAACTTTGTTGATAAAATGAGGCACCGTATAGACTCTAAACGTTTTGTTTCCCTGTGGCTATCGGCGGCCCTGTAATAGTGTGTTAAACCCGAGTAAATGTTCTCGTTCACCTCTCTTGACTCAATTTTAGGTGTTAACATATTCTGCTGAGAAAACAGAATATTTTCACCATGAATTCTCTTCAAATTCTATTCTTGACTCATCTGGAGAATGTGAGTCACTATTCAGTGATATATATATAATTCCGTCTATGGTTTCTACTATCATCTCATTTAGAGACCCACACAAAACATGTGGACTTGATTGTATTCATGTAATAGTCCTTAAAAAATGCGCTCCTGAACTGGCTCCTGTCCTCTTTAGACTGAATAATATTATAAATACCTTTTCTGTAGTTCCAATCTTTAAGAATTCGGGCGAACCGTCTCATTATTATAACTATCGGCCTATTAATATTCTGTCACCTTTTGGCAAACTATTAGAGGCTCTAATTAACTCTGAATTGGTTAAGTATTTCAAGTCACAGAATCTTGTTTCGGATAAATAATATGGCTTTCGCATTTCTAGGTTAACTATTATTACTGAAAAAGTCTATCAACCTTTAGATAAGAATAGTAAAGCTTGGGCAGTGGCATTGGATATATCAAAGGTATTTCATAGCGTTTGGCAGACTAATGTTCCCAAGTTGAAAAATAATGCAATTTCTGACCGAAACTTTCTTATCAAATCGCGTAATGAAAGTTTTCTAGAACGGCCACTCTTCTAGATATCTTTACATTAATACAGGTGTCACCTAAGGCTCTATCTTTGTACCTACGTAGTTCCTAATTTTCATCATCGATATCATCAATTATGAACTTGGTAGTATCTATACAACTATTTACTCCCATTTTGAGAGTAAGTTTCATCTGTCCAATGAGATCAAAATGACAGCCGATAAAAAAATGGCCTCGAATCTAATATTAACTGAGGCAAGAAATGGCTTGTTAATTTTAATATCTCCAAAACAAAACTGCTCTCTTTTAATCATCTGCGGGAACACTTTTACTTCCCATCAACATGTGTGATGTTAACTTTTAGAAGATTGACTCATTGCGCTTTCTCGAGACAACGTTTTCATCCGACTTGAAGTAGAAAGATTAAATTGAAACAATTGGCTTAATCTGCAGCTTAGAAATTTGGTTAAATATGTCGATTTAGACAATTTTTCTCGACAAAATCTATTTTACATATTTATGCGTCTACCGTTCGTCCTTGCTTTCACTATTGCTGCCACATCTTGATTGGTTCTCATGCTATATATTTAAAGATTCTTGATAAAATTCAAAGCAGAATCAAAGAGTCTTGATAAAATTCAAAGCAGAATCAAAGCAGAATGCTATGGGTCTCGACTTGGCACGTCGGCTTCAGGCATTTTCCCACTGCCTTAACAGATATTCTCTGTGCGTTTTCTATAAAGACTTTCATGATAATTGTTTTGATGAGACTGTGGTACCTGGTATTTATGAATTTAAGTGTAGTACTAGATTGGCGGTAAGGTTCTATCATTTTACAGCTGAAACGGCGAGATGTAATCCTAACCTTTGTGTTAATACTTTCTGCTATCACGTTTTTCTATTATGGAATATTTTCCAACTTTTGGCAATCCAGTCAACTTTGATGTTCAAAAATTGAAATTTAATGTCAATCGCTACCGTCTGTCTTTAATTACTGACCTTTTATTGTTCTCTCTTCTCTCTCTCTTTAATACTGTTCTCCTTCATAGTCTCTAAAACACCGCTTGCATCTTAATTGCTTCATTGTCTTGTATGAGGTGAAATTATCAAAAATTCTTGCATTTTTGTTTTCAATTTTAAATAGAAATAATCACTTGCTGCATACGAGTCGAAAGTTTATTTTTTGTCCCCTATCCCGTGTTGTAGATAAGTACGAATTGTATCAAATCTGAGAATCCAGTTCGATATTACCATGAGATCACTAGAGGTTTATTTATTCCTTATAAGCTCACTGTCTATAATGATATCAGTATTGAGGACTTCGAGCTGTACAGAGATGACAGCCTTAGAGTTGTAAAGAATTCTACTAATAAAACTAAAACTGATAGAATTAGGAAATTGATACAAAAGGAATTGAAAAGGCCTCAACCTTAAATGTATAATTAATACTAATTTCAAAAAAGTAGATTTCTTATATATAACCCCAGACCTAGTCAATAAGATTTACCAACCCTAAATAAAAACAAATCTTAATTCTACATATCTACCTCAATTCTAATCATCCTCATCCATAATCAAATACACCCACTCATCCATAGAATATAGTGTTGTGGATTCCGGAGGAGGAACCGCCAAAATATTGAACAACAAAAACCGGTATGGAGATAGAAAGTAGGTTATATTGAACCTAATATACAAACTGGAACGCAGGTTAGTCAGTTCAGGAATACTATCAGTAGAAATAAATATATACAAATCTTGAAGTGAAATAGTATGTCCAGGTAACTTATTCTAGCTGAGTGGAGCTCATAGCTAGACTGGTCTCTGAGTAACTTCGGTAGCTGTCAGAACTGTAACGGATCTCTACGAATTACTCTCCACTGTAAACTGCAACTACAACTGAGATTCCAGATCTTCCACTGTTCTCTCTATGACAAGATTATATATACACTCAGTCGAGTCCATTGTCATCTACACAAAGGGGGAGATCCCACAACATACAGAATAAGTAACAACTCTTCCAATGACGATATCTTTACTAATCACAGCCATTATTGTTACAATGCCCTAAAAAATAGTGGCTAAAAATGTCCTGACATTAAATATATCAAATACCACAAAAATAGTAATAAGAAAAATAGGAACTGAAAAAGTCATTTGATAAACATCTCTATTCTACCCAATAGTCCGTACTAAGTTAGGACATTAATTTCTCAATATAGATGAAAAACACTTTCCCATCTTAGTAACTCACCTTAGTGAGATTTTTTAACAAAAATACTTTTAAAGTACAGTTGTACTGACTAACTTGAAAAGGTAATCAATAAAACTTTAAACAATATAACAACCTAAGTAATGAAAACCATCCTAAAATAACAAAAGATACGAATACCAGCACATGAAATTGTCAAAGTTCGAATGAGTGTTCATTACAGAAAAGATGTCTAATTGATTTTATTCTTTACCTATGCACTATTTCCACTACTGAAAACCCAAAATCAATAAATTTTACATAAGTAGCACTAAGAACACCCTCAAATCTCGATGGTATCAACATATTTTATTCTTTAATAAGAAAAAGAACAGAAATAGCACATCCCTCTCTCAATACTTTCGGCATTTAAAAGAAGTCAATAAAATCCCAACCGTAAACGGGAAAATATTAGAAAACTAAAATTTTTAAATCTTTACTGAGTCCTGTTTCTTGTGTGTATTAAGGAAAATTACCAAATTATCCAGTTTCCTAAATTAAACCTGCTAAATAAACAAAACGAATTAACAGACACTTGTCAGCACAGCTTTTCGTTTACCTTAAAGTATAGTTAATTACATTTTCTACTATAAATATGACTATAATTAATTTACTGCCTTTGTATCAATATATAAATTCCCACCATCCTTAGTTAATTACTTTGATAGTTTTACCCAAAGGCCAAATTTTGTTTTACGCTAACACTAAATGTTACACAAAATTGACACCATATAACATGATTTTAATGATCGCCCAATTTCTCCCACCCACCACCAAACTCTAACACCGTTTCCATATCCATCATTTAACTTTCTAACTTTGTAGTGAGCTCTCAAATTCTCCCATTCACCCTCTCACCCCGTTACCTTATTCATCTTAACTTTCTTTTGTTATATCGAGTCAAACCCACTAGAACCCCTTTCAATTGTCTGAATAAGGAAACATTTGATTTATATATATATATATATATATATATATATCTTTATTTTTTATCTTTATTTTTATTTTTATTTTCTATTTACCTATATATAAACAAACAAGAACTTGGTCCTCAGAAACAAAAGGAACTCGATATGTAAAGACATAAATATATTCGCTTGAAGAGAATCAATCTTAGACTCGAAACACGTATAGCGTCACAAATACCATTATAGACACTTAAAATATCATAATATGTATAATTGTTTTATACTTTTTATCATATATATATATATATATATATATATATATATATATATATATATATATATATATATCAGCATGCAGTATGGGTGTAGAAGAATCCAAAGGTGTATCCTGTACATACAGTGGTAGGATAACTCTCCAAGAGAGCTCTAAACATATATGCATATAAATACATATAGAGCTAATATAAGATAAAATAAAGTAGACACATTATTTCATGGTGAACCGGAAGTATGGCCTATTTCAGGCGAACCATCATCAGCTTCCGTCTTTATTTTACAAAGGATTTTACACATTCGTGTAAAGGTTGTCTGAGAATCCAAATCTGAAACACCAAGCACACAGCTGAATATAATGAATAGCAATGAAAATGTCATATTGATTGTAACACATTAATCTTGAACCTGTTTTTTATTTGTCATGGCAAAACCGTACCTCACGAGAAACCGAAGTCCATCAGATTTAAAGAACAAGTTCGTTGGAATTATAATGAAGGCACTTCATTTTTACCAATTAAGATAATTACCTCAAGGACCTTTACGATAATCTGTTTAATAAAATCATCTATATTGTCTTCTTGTCATTGCGTAATGCAGAGTGAAATTGTACAGCAGTTTTTGGGTGCACCCCCCTCCAAAAACAAAACAAAACAAAACAAAAAAAAACGCAAGCGCACACGCACCACATCAAACAAATACTGCAATGAATGTATAACAGTAATGACGTTTGAAATATGTTTAAAAATGACAGCGTGCGGCAGCGTTCATTTTACGCAGGATCCAAGGATAAAAGCTGTCCTGAACAATTCCAGAATTTGAATTGCTAGTTCTCACGATGTTAGCGTAGTTACATATAATACTGGGATGCTGATTTTTTTAATTTTATAATTTAATTTAAACTAAACTAAAACTTAAACAAGCAATTAAAAAGTAAAATCTCAGAAGTTGAATTAATAGGGAAAATATTTTTAGGGCAAAGGTTATAAGGTTTGTGCATATGAGGCAATGAGATTTTTTTAGGGGAAAAATATTAATATAATAATTATTATTATTAAAATGTCTACATAAAAATCTATATCAATCCAAGGCAAAGTATTTGAGTAGATATTTATTTCTGTATTTCCATGTAATTATTAATTCATTTCTTTTGTTTAGTAAATTAGGATTATTTAAGTGTTTTCAGATAAGATATTTTCTAAAAGGCATAAATTACATCTATTTTATCTATTATAATATTTGGTTATCACTATGATATTCTAGATAATAAGTAGAATTTTGTTGTTTTTTAATTGCTAGAAATATTTTGAGAGGGTAATGTATTTAATATTGCCTAACGTCATTTGTTGATTGTAGAAACGGGATTTCCATTGATTCTCAGTAGAATCAAAACAGAATTTAACATCACCATCAGAATCGATGCTCGGTCTGTAAATTAAACTTTTGGTCATCCACTACTTGTTTAGTTGGAAGGCCTTGTTTTTTTTTGTTTTTTTTCTTTTGCAGTTGCATTTATTTTTATTACAGTTACTTTTTTTTATAGTAGTTACTATTATTTTGTAGGTTGGATATGTATTTGTTTAATATCATATTGTTATTAATAACAGCATAGTATTTACATATGTGCGGGCATGAGTGTGTATATGTATGTTGATTGATATTCATATATATATATTTATCTATTTATTTTGTGTGTAGTGTTTTGCGTTTTATAGATATGGATATTCGTTCAAAAATTTCTCTTTAAAATGTAGCTGAATATAAGGCACTTGTAATCTTAACAAATTTTATCTTAAAAATTACTGATGTTGATAACGTTTTAAATATTTTATACAACGATGGCGATTTCGTTTTTTTATTTATTTGTATCGCCAGAAATATTATTTTTTCACTCAATGTCAAAGTCATTATTTTACTGAATGTCTTCATGACTCATTTGCAGGACCCAAATCTGCAACTGATACTTGTATATTTCTTGGAGATTTTTATTCTTTCTCACTGATTGGTAAGCACCTGAAAATATGATGGATATATAATTAGAAGGATTATCTTGATTATCCAGATTAAACATGACGGACAAATGTATCTTTGCGATAGAATTAACAAAAGAAATTTGACACATAGCTTGTCAGCTTGCTTATTTCATATATAGACACAAAGATCCCTCCCCCCCCCCCCGCTACAATTCCGCATACAATCGCTTCAGAAAAATATTTGGTTTACGAATTCGCGAGTAAGGCTTTTGCATAAACGCTCATTACAGTGCTCTTATGCGGGCACGGTGGGGCACACATATATCACACACACACACACACACACACACACACACACACATATATATATATATATATATATATATATATATAATTACAATTAATGCGGGGAAACTTGTTACTTATCTGAGCAGTCACGCCGAATTTTAAGTTTCGTGGGGGTATTATTGTAATGTCTTTACTTTTCAGGGTCACTTAGTTTATCTCTTTCGAATATATATATATATATATATATATATATATATATATATAGCCTTTGAGATTTTAAAAAGAAATCACTCGACCGGAGGTCGAGAGGGAGGGAAGATTTCTTCGCCCCCAAATCATTTTACTCGACCGACTCCATTTTCTTGATAATTGCCTTACGTAAACATAGCGTGAATGCTGATGGAAAACAAAAAATAAAATTTTCATTAAAATTTCGAACATGTTAAAAAGGATTTAAAAATTAAAAAAAATAATAACAATACAATTTGCTCTTTTTTCTTAATAATAGCATAAACATTTTGATGATAAAACTTTTTACATGATGATAAGCTGTTTTTTTTTTTGGCAATTGAGTGGAAGTATCTAAATTCGTAGTTTCTTCCTTCTGTTTGACTACAACCTCCATCTCATAGATGATAAAAAATAACAAACATTGCATTATACAAGTATGTAATTTCTTTTATACAAGTTGTATAATTTGTTTATCGGTGTGTGGTTGAAAGAAGTATGCGTTTTTTTTTCTTTCTTTCAAAAGTTTGTTTTTACTTTTCGGAAGCGGGGAGGAAATATAAAATAATATTTTTCCAATTGAGTTTCTAAAAATCTGTGAGCGATCTGGGCGACAGAGACATTTTGGCTCCATTCTGGAAGAGTTAATTAAACGAATGTTTACACTGACCGGGACGATAAAAGCCAAGAGTTCAATAATGTCATTGTAGGTAATTCTAAGTAACTTGTGAAACTTCAATGGCATACTTTTGGGTTGTAAAAGGAATTAAATTTCCTTTTATTTTTAATCGACCGTGGGTTGAGTAAAGCAATAAATTTTAATCAACCAGTTAAGTTTTTAATCGATTGAGTAGATCGGGCGAGTGAATTCCCAAAGGCTGCATATATATATATATATATATATATATATATATATATATGTGTGTGTGTGTGCGTGTATGTATGTATATATAAATTTGTGTATTTAGGCAGCAAATTTTATTTTATACATGTCAGATTAATTAAATTGCAAACAATATGTTTGCTGATTTTTAATAAAATCTCTTCATACTCACAGATAAGCTTTCGTGTATTACAATCAAAAGATGTCAGAAATGAGCTGTAACGTTTACAGATATTATTTTCAGTCATTCGGATGAGCTTAAGTCACTGATGCCTCCTCAACAGGTGTTTACCCGTGCAACCAGACTGGCAACTGGGTCCCACCCATTCACAGTCAGGTTAGCCAAATGCAGACGACAATTCTACTCCTGCAGCTTCTTCTCTCGCACTTCCCGCCTGTGGAAACTCACTCCCGTATTCTTGCTTTCCTGACGGCTACAACCTCCAGAAATTTAAATGCAAAGTTAATACTCATCTACTAACCACTGGCCTCTAGCTCTCTCCCCTCCCCTGTATAACCTTCACTTTCTCTCCGCCTATGTATCTGTCATCGCACCTGCTTTCTCAGCTTTCTATTGTTCCTTTCTAACTAGCTTGTACTCCTCACTCTTTTCTAATTAATCATTTTACATTTATGTAACCCCCTGCACATCAGTGGCGTTTCTGCCTTGCTCGGGGTGAAATGATTAAAAAAAAATAAATTTGAAGCAGAAAAAATGTACAGTAATTTTTAGCAATGCAGTTTTCCGGTTACTTTTGTCACCATAACTCATACACCTGAAAATGAACTCAAAAAGAGGCTGAAAGTACTTGGGTACCTTAAGAAATGAATGAAAATAACATCTGTCCGACAAGCTTAGCTCACTGATGCTCCCTCCACAAGAATTTATTCGATCAACTAGACTGTAACTAGGTCCTACCCTTTTACAATTAAATCAACTAAATGCAGCCACTACTTCTACTTCATAAGCTCCTTTTCTCGCACTTCCAGCCTGTGGAATTCTATTTTGTATACCTGCTTCCCTGACGGCTACAATCTCCAAGAATTTGAATGCAATTTTAATTCACATCTCTTGTCCACTTGACTCCAGTCCTCTCGTTCTTTCCCCAATCACTCCGTGTATCTTGTTCTTTTTCTTTCTCACTCTACCCTCCCTGCTGTCTTCACACCGGTATTCCCACTATTCGCTTGCTTTTTCTCTGCCACTCCCCCTGTAACTTGTTCGTCTTTCTCTTCGCTTTCCTCTTGCTTGAACTTTCACTCTTCTCTTGTGTAGCCCCCTGTGCACCAGTGGCGGTACCACCTTACTTCGAATGAAACGATTTAAAATAATCCATATGTATATTTATTAATATTCATATCTATCTATCTATCTATCTATCTATCTATCTATCTATCTATCTATCTATGGAAAATAGGTAAATAATTACATCTTATAAAGAGAATTTCTTATTCTTTCATTATCTGAGAATTTTCGCTCTTCTATCCTGAAAGTATTTTACTAAATGTTTAACCTATATAAATTCCTGAAGGTTGTGTGAGTGGTAAGAGTAAGAGATATGAGACACGATATGTTGGAAAAATTACGGCTAAATCTAGACTTGAATAGGTTAAGATTTTAGTAATCTGTGAAGCACCCTCATGGGAGTCGATTCCATAAGGAATCTATTCACGGGAAGCCGTTCAAGTAGAACTTATTTCTCACTTATGCAATACAAGGAAACGTACCATAGCAGTTCCTTACGGTGAATATTAGAACTGGTAGGACTAAGGAATGTAACTCGTGTGAATGTTTTCAAAAAGGCACTGGCGATAGATTAGCGAGGAGCTTGCAAAGTTTTATTTGCAGAAGATTGGTGGTGATGGTAAAGTTGTTGGGGTGGGGGTGGAAAAGTTGTAGGGCTGGTAGTGGAAAATAATTTAGCAAGTGCTACTCGAATTACACTTTTTTCACCCTCTGGGCATCACACTGGGATCAAAATTTTAGCATCTATTCTCGTAATTTCTAATGGTAATTGTAAATTCTGTTTCATTATAGATAAATATTTAGCATTTATTGAGTGAATATCTAATGCTACTTTTTTTTTTTAATCATATCACCCCGAGCAAGGAGGTAACGCCACTGATGTGCAGGGGGCTACGTAAGAGTGAAAAGGTTGGAAAAGAGAAATCTGGAAACCACATCCTAAACGGGGAACAAGGGTTGAGCCTCTTCACTTGTTCAATAGACGTGGGTGGAGTGTGAACCGGGCGATAGTTTAGTCTATCTACTCCAATTGAAAAAAAAAAACAAAAGTGAAAAAATTGGAAAAGAGAAAGCCGGAAACCACATCCTAAAAAGGGAACAAGGGATGAGCCTCTTCACCTGTTCAATAGACGTGCGTGGAGTGTGAATTGGGCGATAGTTTAGTCTATCTACTCCAATTGAAAAATAAAAGAAAAAGAAAAGTGAAAAGATTGGAAAAGAGAAACCCGGAAACCACATCCTAAAAAGGGAACAAGGTATGAGACTCTTCACCTGTTCAATAGACGTGGGTGGAGTGTGAACCGGGCGATAGTTTAGTCTATCTACTCCAATTGAAAAATAAAAGAAAAAGAAAAGTGAAAAGATTGGAAAAGAGAAAACTGGAAACCACATCCTAAAAAGAGAACAAGGGATGAGACTCTTCACCTGTTCAATAGACGTCGGTGGAGTGTGAACCGGGCGATAGTTTAGTCAATCTACTCCAATTGAAAAATAAAAGAAAAAGAAAAGTGAAAAGGTTGGACAAGAGAAAGCCGGAAACCACATCCTAAAAAGGGAACAAGGGATGAGCCTCTTTACCTGTTCAATAGACGTTTTTTAAAAATCTATTTCTAGAAACAAGTTTCTTGTAAAATAGTTTCTACAAGTCTAGTAACAGTTCTGAGCTTTCCTTCTTAGTCTTTTATTTGAGTAGAACGGAATGGCAACATTATTTGTTCTTCCAGTTATATTTAATATCCATTTTAACTGCTGCTGCTTTTAAAAGTCAAGTGATGTGGTTTCTGTAATCTGGGTTCTGTGTTGGTGATTATGTAGCGCCAGACCACTAAGTTCAAAGAAGGACGATCCTCACTAACACCTACATGCTTCCCTCGCTACTATTTTACTCGAAACCATTTTAACCATTAAGCTTAGATTTGCGATTATATACAATAATAATTTTGAAAATTTTAACATAAACATTTCCAAAAATGTCATTGATTAAATGTTACCGATTTTATTTTACAATTATAAATAATTAAGTTGATAAGTTATAAAGTTTTTAAAAATCTTACTTAAAGGAAACACTAAGTTTAATAAATACGAAAATATTCTATTGCTGTCTTTCCATTTATATATTAAGTTACCCACAGACAAAATTCAGTTATTTTAATTTTTTTTTTACAATTATCTGAATTATAGGAGGAAAGTGTTTTTATTATTAACTTTTGTCTGTTTTTCATCTTATTGTTGTTAAATTTATCACAACACTCTCAGTCGTTAAACAATTCTTCTTCTTCTTCTTCTTCTTCTTCTTCTTCTTCTTCTTCTTCTTCATCTTTGTACCTTGTTATTTAGGACGTAGGCAATCATGGCCTTCCACGTCTCTCTATCCCTGGTGGCTCATAGCACAATTTCTCCTGTAACATCTCGAAACACCCGTTCTGTCATCCACCTGCTCAGGTCCTTCAAATATGTTATCCGCTGCTTTTCTGTTTCTCTTTTTCCCTCTATCTGGCCTGTTAGTATCAGGTTCTCCAAGCACTCTTTCCTCAAAGCATGTCCCGGGAACTTCAGCTGTCTCTTCCTGATACTCAATATTAATTTCTTTTTCGTTAAGCAATACGGCTGTAAAATTCAGCAGGAACAATTAAAGATATTTAGGCAGTCCTTAACAAGACTTGAACTTGCCCAGAATATGTTTGGAACCAGTTTAGATGGACGTGACCTTAACTGATTTTGTTTTAGGGCTTTCACGCTGCTTAATTAGCATAATAAAGAAAGGGTATTTGCAGAATTTGGCACTCACTGGGCCAAATGTGACAAATGTGACAGAAAGAGTGACAGAGTAAAACAGTAGCTAATGAGCTTGTGTAAATGGAAGGCAGATTAGGGTTTAGGAAATTTTACAAAAAGACAAATATATTAAGAGCTATATATAGGAAATTGTGGAGAGCCACGATCCCCAACGTCCTGAAGGACGGCTGTCATTATAGCTACTAATATTACTAACATTTTTGCTGCTGCTGCTTCTCCCTATCCACCTAGAAATCTAAAATGACACAAATCTAAACTTATTTATAAATGGAACTTTGTGTGTGTGTGTGTTTGTGTCTGTGTCTGAGTGTGTCCGTTACCTATAGACTCTGAAACGGCTGAACCGATTTTCTTGAAAGTTTACACAGTTGTACTATAAGCGTCTGCAAGTGTTCTTAGCTAGGGTTTGTGTCGAGGTACTCCCGATAAATATCGAAAATCGATAATCGAAAAAATCGGGTTATAGAAGAAGTGGTCCGATTTTAATCAAATGTGATGCACTCATAGACAAAGACATAAGAAACGATATTCAGAAATTTCAAGGTTGCAGTTCTTACAATAGTGCAGAAATCAATAATATATATATATAAAAGGTAAGATGTTTGAGTGTGTGTCTGTTTATGTCTACATGTCCTTTATACAAATCCACAATGTTTATCCGATTCTCACCAAACATCACACAAATATTCTTTAGGCTGAGTTTGAGCTCCAGGACCATTAGTCTTAAAGCTATTATTACACCCGAGCAGCGCCGGGCTATACTGCTAGTAATTGAATAAAGAATGGAATAATTCACGGAATACAGCAGATGTCTCAAATGATTTTTGAACACCTATGATTCTTCTTCTTCTTCTTCTTCTTCTTCTTCTTCTTCTTCTTCTTCTTCTTCTTCTTCTTTTCTACTACTACTACTATGCCCCGTGTTCCTTCAAAACGTTGAAGATCACAAATCTCCACAACTTTCTGTCGTTGATAGTTGTTCTCTTATTGTCATCGTTCTCAATCACTTCTCCAAAATCTATTCATTCATGACCTCCAGTAGGTTATGTATTGTTGTTGCCATGGTGGCATCACCCATTCAACGGATTGAACTCTTTCTACAACTACATATACGTCCCCTCACAAGAGGTGGAAGCAGAGTGCTCAGAGGGAGATCAGCAGATCAACAGAAGAGCGATAGACAGAGAGAGCCAAGACTGCTACCGTACGGCCATTGCGAGTCCCAGTTATAGTATTACTTCCTAACCCGTATTTATTGTTCTACTAACAGAGTTCCAAGTATTTGTATTTTGCTCTTTTTAATATATATATATATATATATATATATATATATATATATATCGTTATTTTCTATTTTGGTTGTTGTATTATTTCTTGCTGGACTCTAAACGGGGTCCATGGCAGTTATCCTCTGTCTTTTACCGTCAATCTGTTCTGTTATATCAGATTTTCCAGACCCTCTTTCCTCACTAAGAGATATGACTGACTGGGCAGAAGGTTATCCGGCAGTAGGTTGCCATTGCTTTCTGCGGTAGACTGGTTGACAACCAAGGCTACAGAACCCAGTTTCTTCTGTTATTTAACAAATAACTGGAGGGAAGAGACAGATTAATACCTTTTCCAAGGGTATTTGTGCGTAAGTGAATGCAAGGAATTCAACTGAAATTTGAACTCGGCTTCTCGAGTTGTCGTTCCGAGTTGATATCCACTGCACCACAACGCACAGACACTTCCAAAGCACAAAGCACCGTGTTACAAATAAAATAAAAAAATAATGGTAGATTGGTTCATGAGACACGGTAAAGTTTTTCTGCATTCATCAGATATCAGGCCTATATAACACTTTTGTGATTGAGTGGAAACGAAGATTTGAAACCTGAATATGCAGCCAAACAATCAAGCAGAATTCTGAAATGCCATTTTAACCACATGGACACAGATTTCCAAAAAGCACTTTCAGAAGATTGTCGAATTAATGCCAAGTTAAATGGTTAGGATCTAAAGAAAAAAAAGTTCCTACTCGGTACTACTAGAGGATTACTAATAGGGTGACAAATGAATATATATATATATATATATATATATATATATATATATATATATATATAGTCATCCGCAGACAGATCTGTTTCGCTGTATCACAGCTCACCAGTACGGTTAGACATTCGATTGCTTTTACCCAGGAGTGAAACCCGACCGAATTGGCGATTCTACCTTTGGGCTATGCTCAGTAAAAGGAGGCACACTTTTAGCGTATGATGTATCATACACCAGTAGTTAAATTAACCCGATTTGGTTTTTCGTAGTAATAACAATGTCTCTTTTGCTATATATATATATATATATATATATATAATTTGGCTTGTGATAGTTTTTGGCACCAAGATTGTTGGTTTTTCATAAGTTTTTACGATAAAAATTACTTTGACAATCTGGGTTTTTCTTATCGCGCAGTATTCGATATCGAAATGGAGCTAGAACGTTGATAGTTTTCGTGCAATGAATTTGTTACCTTAACTGAGTCAGTTCATGCCAACTTTGAAGCTTTTAAGGACACCGTTATGATGTCTACATTCATCAGGACTAGAGTTTTAAAGTAAAAAAAGAACAGCTCCGATGAGTGACGACACCATAACAGAGTTTTTACGAAAATTCGGAGGCAGCATAAACCTGCTCAATTAAAGTGACAAATGCTTTGCACTAAAATTATATATATATATATATATATAATTTTCTGTCTTTCATTCATTTAACTGATTTCGCCTTTCTTTTAATTTTCACCTTATATCTATATATATATATATATATATATATAAGCATTCAAACGCTTGCACGCACTCATGCATAAATGAAAGATGGAAAAAGGTAAAAATAAAAAAGCTGAAACCAATTAATATATCTACATTTAGATATACACGTTTAAACTCTAACACGCAAACATACATAGATCGAGAAAGTAAAAAGGTGAAAATTCAAAGAAAGGTGAAATCAGTTAAATGAATGAAAGACAGAAAAACCAGATGAAGCAGAGAGAGAGAGAGAGAGAGAGAGAGAGAGAGAGAGAGAGAGAGAGAAAGAAAGAAAAAAAAGAGTGTGTAAGAGAGAGAGAGAGAGAGAGAGTATGTGTGTGTAATTTTGCGCACCTGTGTGATTGTCGTTCAATCCGTTATTCTTCGTTACCCAAGGGCATGAATTTTTGACAGTTGGACCCTTTTATATTGCATCGTCTCCTCAGTGTTCCTTGTCCATTTATTTGTAATCCCCAGGGGTCAACCGACAATTCTTAATTCACTGATTGTAGCAATTATCTTTTCATAATGTATGATGTGTGTAAACGCGAGAAAAACAGAATAAACCGTCGAGAAAATTCTATTTCAATATACTAATCACGTTTTCAATTTCACCTTCTGCAACTCGGGCAGATCTTCAGAGTTAACAAATACAGAACAAAATATCGTCAGTGTTCCGGTGGGGATCAAAACTGCAAACAGTCTATGAAACTATGTTATTTATCACAGCTCTATGACAGGAGATGATAGGAGAGATTTGGCTCTGCTCGGAACAGGACAATTACTCATTACACTAGTATATGCTACTTTGAACATAATATGTTAACTTCAATTCAATAACATGTTAACTTCTATTCTGTTAAGCGTGTATAATAATTAACTAATAAGCTTAGTTTTTTTCATCACAAGTCACAAATTTAGATTATTAACTGAAGTCGACATTTTAATGCTTGTGAAAGGCCAGCCAAATTTAAATTTAGAAAAAAGTCTTCTATATATATCATTTACAGTTTTATTATTAATTTCGTTTTTTTTTTATATTTGTATATCAAAAAAACAAAAATCTGGGTTGATCAACTACTGTTATTGGTAAAATGTTATTAGTTTATTTTATAATTGTTGATACATTAGACTCTTCATTATTGTTTCTTAGGATCCCACCATTCTAGCGAAATATACAATTTTATTATTACTATTATTGTATTACCAGTTGTATTTAGTATTGTATGACTATTATTGTGATACTAGTTTTACTCATCATATTGCGTTGTATTTTTATCGCAATACAGGCTGGATATACTTTTCATTACGACTTTTATTTTATTGATATCTTTCCTCAATTTTATTGTTTCCATTCAATAAAATATTCTTGGTCAATACATTTTTATTGATACCTTTCCTCCATTTTATTGTTTCTATTCAACACAATACACTTGGTCAATACACTTTTATTTTATTGATATGTTTCCTCCATTTTATTGTTTCTATTCAACACAATATTCTTGGTCAATACACTTTTATTTTATTGATAACTTTCCTCCATTTTATTGTTTCTATTCAACACAATATTCTTGGTCAATACACTTTTATTTTATTGATATCTTTCCTCCATTTTATTGTTTCTATTCAACACAATACTTTTAGTCAATACACTTTTACTTTATTGATATCTTTCCTCCATTTCATTGTTTCTATTCAACACAATACTCTTTGTCAATACACTTTTATTTTATTGCTATCTTTCCTCCATTTTATTGTTTCAATTCAACACAATATTCTTTGTCAATACACTTTTATTTTATTGATATCTTTCCTCCATTTTATTGTTTCCATTCGACACAATACTCTTGGTCAATACACTTTTATTTTATTGACATCTTTCCTCCATTTTATTGTTTCAATTCAACACAATATTCTTGGTCAATACACTTTTACTTTATTGATATCTTTCCTCCATTTTATTGTTTCTATTCAACACAATATTCTTGGTTAATACACTTTTATTTTATTGATATCTTTCCACCATTTTATTGTTTCTATTCAACACAATATTCTAGGTTAAGACACTTTTATTTTATAGATGTCTTTCTTCCATTTTATTGTTTCTATTCAACACAATATTCTTGGTCAATACACTTTTATTTTATTGATATCTTTCCACCATTTTATTGTTTCTATTCAACACAATATTCTAGGTTAAGAGACTTTTATTTTATTGATGTCTTTCCTCCATTTTATTGTTTCCATTCAACACAATATTCTTGGTCAATACACTTTTCTTTTATTGATATCTTTCCTCCATTTTATTGTTTCTATTCAACACAATATTCTTGGTCAATACACTTTTATTTTATTGATATCTTTTCTCCATTTCATTGTTTCTATTCAACACAATATTTTTGGTCAACACACTTTTATTTTATGGATATCTTTCCACCATTTTATTGTTTCTATTCAACACAATATTCTTGGACAATACACTTTTATTTTATTGATATCTTTCCTCCATTTTATTGTTTCTATTCAAGACAATACTCTTGTCAATACACCTTTATTTTATTGATATGTTTTCTCCATTTTATTGTTTCTATTCAACACAATATTCTTGGTCAATACACTTTTAATTTATTGATATCTTTCCTCCATTTTATTGTTTCTATTCAACACAATATTCTTGGTTAATACACTTTCATTTTATTGATGTCTTTCCTCCATTTTATTCTTTCTATTCAACACAATGTTCCTGGTGAATACACTTTTATTTTATCGATGTCTTTCCTACATTTTATTGTTTCTATTCAACACAATATTCTTGGTCAACACACTTTTATTTCATTGATATCTTTCCTCCATTTTATTGTTTCCATTCAACACAATATTCTTGGTCAATACAATTTTATTTTATTGATATCTTTCCTCCATTTTATTGTTTCTATTCAACACAATACTTTTAGTCAATACACTTTTATTTTATTGATATCTTTCCACCATTTTATTGTTTCTATTCAACACAATATTCTTGGTTAATACACTTTTATTTTATTGATATCTTTCCTCCATTTTTTTGTTTCTATTCCACACAATACTTTTAGTCAATACACTTTTATTTTATTGATATCTTTCCTCCATTTTATTGTTTCTATTCAACACAATATTCTGGGTCAATACACTTTTATTTTATTGATATCTTTCCTCCATTTTATTGTTTCTATTCAACACAATATTCTTGGTCAATACACTTATATTTTATTGATATTTTTCCTCCATTTTATTGTTTTCTTTCAATGCAATATTCTTGGTCAATACACTTTAATTTTATTGATATATATCCTCCATTTTAGTGTTTCTATTCAACACAATATTCTTGGTCAATACACTTTTATTTTATTGATATCTTTCCTCCATGTTATCGTTTCTATTCAACAAAATACTTTTAGTCAATACACTTTTATTTTATTGATATCTTTCCTCCATTTTATTGTTTCTGTTCAACACAATATTCTTGGTCAATACACTTTTATTTTATTGATATCCTTCCTCCATTTTATTGTTTCTATTCAACACAATATTGTTGGTCAATACACTTTTATTTTATTGATATCTTTCCTCCATTTTATTGTTTCCATTCAACACAATATTCTTGGTCAATACACTTTCATTTTATTGATATCTTTCCTCCATTTTATTGTTTCTATTCAACACAATATTCTTGGTCAATACACTTTTATTTTATAGATATCTTTCCTCCATTTTATTGTTTCAATTCAACACAATATTCTTGGTCAATACACTTTTATTTTATTGACATCTTTCCCCCATTTTATTGTTCTCATTCAACACAACATTCTTGGTCAATACACTTTAATTTTATTGATATATATCCTCCATTTTATTGTTTCTATTCAACACAATATTCTTGGTCAATACACTTTTATTTTATTGATATCTTTCCTCCATTTTATTGTTTCCATTCAACACAATATTCTTGGTCAATACACTTTCATTTTATTGATATCTTTCCTCCATTTTATTGTTTCTATTCAACACAATATTCTTGGTCAATACACTTTTATTTTATTGATATCTTTCCTCCATTTTATTGTTTCTATTCAACACAATATTCTTGGTCAATACACTTTTATTTTATTGATATCTTTTCTCCATTTTATTGTTTCTATTCAACACAATATTTTTGGTCAATACACTTTTATTTTATTGATATCTTTCCTCTATTTATTGTTTCTATTCAACACAATATTCTTGGTCAATACACTTTTATTTTATTGATATCTTTCCTCCATTTTATTGTTTCTATTCAACACAATACTCTGTGTAAATACACTTTTATTTTATTGATACCTTTCCGCCATTTTATTGTTTCTATTCAACACAATACTCTTGATCAATTCACTTTTATTTTATTGATATCTTTCCTCCATTTTATTGTTTCCATTCAACACAATACTTTTGGTCAATACACATTTATTTTATTGATAACTTTCTTCCATTTTATTGTTTCTATTCAACACAATAGTATGTGTCAATACACTTTTATTTTATTGATATCTTTCCTCAATTTTATTGTTTCTATTCAACACAATACTCTGTGTAAATACACTTTTATTTTATTGATACCTTTCCGCCATTTTATTGTTTCTATTCAACACAATACTCTTGATCAATTCACTTTTATTTTATTGATATCTTTCCTCCATTTTATTGTTTCCATTCAACACAATATTCTTGGTCAATACACTTTTATTTTATTGATATCTTTTCTCCATTTTATTGTTTCTATTCAACACAATATTCTGTGTAAATACACTTTTATTTTATTGATACCTTTCCGCCATTTTATTGTTTCTATTCAACACAATACTCTTGATCAATTCACTTTTATTTTATTGATATCTTTCCTCCATTTTATTGTTTCCATTCAACACAATACTTTTGGTCAATACACATTTATTTTATTGATAACTTTCCTCCATTTTATTGTTTCTATTCAACACAATATTCTTGGTCAATACACTTTTTTTTATTGATATCTTTCCTCCATTTTATTGTTTCTATTCAACACAATACTCTGTGTAAATACACTTTTATTTTATTGATACCTTTCCGCCATTTTATTGTTTCTATTCAACACAATACTCTTGATCAATTCACTTTTATTTTATTGATATCTTTCCTCCATTTTATTGTTTCCATTCAACACAATACTTTTGGTCAATACACATTTATTTTATTGATAACTTTCCTCCATTTTATTGTTTCTATTCAACACAATATTCTTGGTCAATACACTTTTATTTTATTGATATCTTTCCTCCATTTTATTGGTTCTATTCAACACAATACTCTGTGTAAATACACTTTTAGTTTATTGATACCTTTCCGCCATTTTATTGTTTCTATTCAACACAATACTCTTGATCAATTCACTTTTATTTTATTGATATCTTTCCTCCATTTTATTGTTTCCATTCAACACAATACTTTTGGTCAAGACACATTTATTTTATTGATAACTTTCCTCCATTTCATTGTTTCTATTCAACACAATAGTATGTGTCAATACACTTTTATTTTATTGCTATCTTTCCTCAATTTTATTGTTTCTATTCCACACAATACTCTGTGTAAATACACTTTTATTTTATTGATACCTTTCCGCCATTTTATTGTTTCTATTCAACACAATACTCTTGATCAATTCACTTTTATTTTATTGATATCTTTCCTCCATTTTATTGTTTCCATTCAACACAATACTTTTGGTCAATACACATTTATTTTATTGATAACTTTCCTCCATTTTATTGTTTCTATTCAACACAATATTCTTGGTCAATACACTTTTATTTTATTGATATCTTTTCTCCATTTTATTGTTTCTATTCAACACAATATTTTTGGTCAATACACTTTTATTTTATTGATATCTTTCCTCTATTTATTGTTTCTATTCAACACAATATTCTTGGTCAATACACTTTTATTTTATTGACATCTTTTCTCCATTTTATTGTTTCAATTCAATACAATATTCTTGGTCAATACACTTTCACTTTATTGATATCTTTCCTCCATTTTATTGATTCTATTCAACACAATATTCTTGGTCAATACACTGTTATTTTATTGATATCTTTCCACCATTTTATTGTTTCTATTCAACACAATATTCTAGGTTAAGACACTTTTATTTTATTGATGTCTTTCCTCCATTTTATTGTTTCTATTCAACACAATATTCTTGGTCAATACACTTTTATTTTATTGATATCTTTCCTCCATTTTATTGTTTCTATTCAACACAATATTCTTGGTCAATACACTTTTATTTTATTGATATCTTTTCTCCATTTTATTGTTTCCATTCAACACAATACTTTTGGTCAATACACATTTATTTTATTGATAACTTTCCTCCATTTTATTGTTTCTATTCAACACAATATTCTTGGTCAATACACTTTTATTTTATTGATATCTTTCCTCCATTTTATTGTTTCTATTCAACACAATATTCTTGGTCAATACACTTTTATTTTATTGATATCTTTCCTCTATTTATTGTTTCTATTCAACACAATATTCTTGGTCAATACATTTTTATTTTATTGATATCTTTCCTCCATTTTATTGTTTCTATTCAACACAATACTTTTAGTCAATACACTTTTATTTTATTGATATCTTTCCTCCATGTTATTGTTTCCATTCAACACAATATTCTTGGTCAATCCACTTTTATTTTATTGATATCTTTCCTCCATTTTATTGTTTCTATTCAACACAATACTCTTTGTCAATACACTTTTATTTTATTGATATCTTTCCTCCATTTTATTGTTTCTATTCAACACAATACTTTTAGTCAATACACTTTTATTTTATTGATATCTTTCCTCCATTTCATTGTTTCTATTCAGCACAATAGTATGTGTCAATACACTTTTATTTTATTGCTATCTTTCCTCCATTTTATTGTTTCTATTCAACACAATACTCTTTGTCAATACACTTTTATTTTATTGATATCTTTCCTCCATTTTATTGTTTCCATTCGACACAATACTCTTGGTCAATACACTTTTATTTTATTGACATCTTTCCTCCATTTTATTGTTTCAATTCAACACAATATTCTTGGTCAATACACTTTTACTTTATTGATATCTTTCCTCCATTTTATTGTTCCTATTCAACACAATATTCTTGGTCAATACACTTTTATTTTATTGATATCTTTCCACCATTTTATTGTTTCTATTCAACACAATATTCTAGGTTAAGACACTTTTATTTTATTGATGTCTTTCCTCCATTTTATTGTTTCTATTCAACACAATATTCTTGGTCAATACACTTTTGTTTTATTGATATCTTTCCTCCATTTTATTGTTTCTATTCACCACAATATTCTTGGTCAATACACTTTTATTTTACTGATATCTTTCCTCAATTTTATTGTTTCTATTCAACACAATATTCTTGGTCAATACACTTTTATTTTATTGATATCTTTCCTCCATTTTATTGTTTCTATTCAACACAATATTCTTGGTCAATACACTTTTATTTTATTGATATCTTTCCTTCATTTTATTGTTTCTATTCAACACAATATTCTTGGTCAATACA